>ML807242.1:60756-83231 GCA_009831015.1 Picea engelmannii
GCATGCCTTATCTACATGTTGACATCAATAATTGGTAATTGGTGTTGACATCAATGTTGGTATTGCCATCAATGCCAAAGGGGGAGATTGTTGGATCATGTTGTCATTGATGCCAATGGTTTGATTATTTGGGAGATTGTTGGGTCATGTGTCATTGATGAAAATGGTTTAATTGATTGATGTCAAGTAATTGATTGATTGATGATTGATGAACAATGTATATGTATCGTCCTTGATGAGATCGATATATCAAAGTGGAAACCACTTGATAAAGATGGATCATTGATATGATGCATAGATGAAGATGGATCAATGAGTTGTCATTGATACATGACAATGCATAGTTTGTTTGATGAAAATATTACGCATTATTGTCTTATCATGATTGATAAGGTGCACAAATGGATGAACTCCATATTGGTCCCCTTATGGTGAAAGCCCTCACGAGAAGACGCTTTGCAAATTGAGTTATCCCAGAAGAACGGTTGGAGGACCCATACTTGTATGTGAAATAATGAGATTAACATCAATGAAGTTGTTGGTGAAACTATAATAGATGGATAGTGCTTGTCATGCCATTTCTGGTGGTATGTGGAATGCCACATAACTCCTCACGGTTTGAGAGTTATGGCTCTACGAAGTTGAAGGACCCCCATATGAAGGCTTGAAGCCCCCAAGGTCAAAGAAGCCAAAGTGACCTAAAAGAAGAAATCACCATTTAAATGATAAAGTAAAGTGACAAAGTCAAGGTGGATTATTTAAATAATAAAGAGAAGTGACAAAATCAAGAAATGATAAAATAAGGTGACAAAATCAAGAAGAAATATTTAAATGATAAAGTATTGGAGAACTTTCTATTTATGGAAACTGGTTAACCCTAAAATAAGGAAAATAGGTTAAGTGACCTAAAAATGGGTTAAGTGACCTAGAAGATGAAAGTATAAATAAGATAGCAATGGTCTCTTGTAGATCATCCTTTTTTGTGCATCAATGGAGAGATTCTTGTGAATATATTTTGGAGTATTGATGGAGAGATTCTTGTGAGAGCATCTTTGGTATGGATCTCTTGAGCATGATTGAAGATCTATTCTAAGGAAGAGAGTGAGAGGAGGATCTCATGGATGCATCAAAGTTTTGGCAATGTCATAGATCTTGACGACAAAATTCCTGGAGCTTCAGAAACCTTAGTTTCTGAGGTATACGCGGGTTGTTTGTGTATAGGGTGCGTATACATTGAAGGTATACATGGGTTGACTGTGTACAGGGATCGTATAGTGGATAAAATCATGGACATTTGAGTTTGAGTTGGTGCCAAGCTCTTGGATGATGAGGCAGGTTCCAGATCTTCATTCTATGGGCTCAGATCTATCACTGAGACACTAATATGGTTACATTATTGTCTTGATGGATACTATTGTTTGATGTATTGTGAATGCTTAGGGCATTCTTGGTATGGATTCTATGATATGGTTTAGTTTGGATGATTTGGTTTATGGAGTGATCAATACTCTTATGATTCAGTGGTGACATGATTGCTATGGTATACTAGTTGTTTATACATGATTGAGATATCATTCATATTGATTTGTTGTGGAGCACGAGAAAGCTATTGGAGAGCTTGGATGTGTTGATACTGGCTAGTGGTCAAATTAGACAGTCAGAGATAGAAGAGAATGATATATTGATTGCAGATAATCTGAGTTGATCTTGAAGGACAAACCATAACAACTCAGAAGGTATACGCAGGTTGTTGTATACACTGGTCGTGTGCATACGCGGGCTGTAGTGAGCCAGTGCGTCTGCACACGCTGGTTGCACTACTGACATGTTGCGTACCTATTGAAAGATTGATATATGTTGAGGATTGTTGCATCATATCAGTTGGTGCTGAGGGTGTAAGTTGAGTCTTACATTATAGAGTTGGTGCTCTTGTAGAGTTGTACTCTATTCAATTGTTGCTGATAAACCCCCGGATTGTTGTCCATAATAAAAAGAAAAATTGTACATACATCTTGTGTTCTTTGTGTTGCTTGCGGTGATGACTTATTGATGATATGTGTTGTTGATATATGTTCACATCTAACTGGTTATAAATGAAAGTAATGGGTAATGAATAAATGTTGAATGTTAACTACGGAGTTTTATGTAAAGAGGGAAGTTTTGGGAAAAATAGCCCCACACTCATTCACCCCCCCTCTAAGTGTGGTAGTTATGTCCAACAAGAATATCGAAATATTGAAGGCCAATAGTAGCCATTTCTTATGATGTTAAAGACAGTATCTTTAGCAGAAAAATGGCCACCAATGTGAATGACAGAAACTGATGATCCATGAACTTCCTATAACAATTTATGTGCTTCTTCATCATTCACACATCGAAGTAATACACCATCAAGAGACCTTCTAAACAAGAAGTCTCCAAAAATTGTATACTTAGAAGATTCGAGGCAGAGTCTTCTTCTCTGGTGAGGATCCAATTTATATGGGAATTTTTTATGCTGCAAGTAATACACCAGATTTTTGTACCAAGGATGTTGAGCTATAGAAAGATTTTGATTTTCAATATAGGATAGAGCTGAAAAAGGATTGTCCTGATCATAAATTTATTCACTTGGTTCAGGGTGCTAAGCTAAGTGAAGGGCTATGTCTCATCCCTTGATCGTTTTTTAAGTCATGATGGTTAAATCATGCTCCTGAATTTTGGCAAGCCAATGTGAAAATTTTCCTGAAAGATAAGTTTTTGAGAGAAGAAAATTGAAAACATGCAAAGGGACTCTTACCTGCATATGTTTGCCTAAAATAAAGTGGCGAAATTTTTCTATAGCCTTAACAAGAGAAAAATCATGTTTTTCAATATAAGAGTACTTGATTTCATCATTTGATAAACTCTGGCTCATGTATGCTACAGGTTTTATGTTTTTTTGGTCATCATTTTGTAAGAGGATAGCAAAAATTACTTCCTTGGTGGCATTGGTGTATATGATAAACTCTTTCTCAAAATCCAGTTTCACCAAAACCGATGTGGAGTTGATTGCTTTCTTAATCATAAGGAAATCATTTTCAACGTCATCTATCCAAGAAAAAGAACGATCTTGCTTCAGAAGATTATGTATTGGTTTAACCATGATGGAAAAATTAGGAACGAACCTACAGACAAAATTGATAATGCCCATGAAAGCTTGGACTTGTTTCTTGGAGGTGGGGGTAGGAAGATTTATAATAGCAGAAATCCTTTTGGGGTCAATGCTTATTCTTGAATCAAAAACAATATGAACGAGGATTTTTCCTTTAGTGACACCAAAAATAGACTTGGAAGGATTTAAAGAAATACTAAATTTTCTACAACGCATGGGAACTTTTCTAAGATGACTGAAATGATCCAACCTGTTCTTTGAATAGACAGTCAAATCATAGAGATAAACTTGGATAATTTTACTGATCAGATTGTCAAAATCTATCTGCATAGCTCTTTGAAAGGTGGCACCTTCATTAGACAAGCGAAAAGGCATACATTGATAAGAAAATGTGCCCCAATGCGTGGTAAATGCGGGTTTATATCTGTCAGTCCTCTTTACCTTGATTTGATTATATCCATAAAATCCATCAAGTAAGGACATCATTTGTGACCCTGCAACTTGTTGTAAAATCATTTCCATATTAGGGAGAGGAAAATGATCTTTGACACTCGCTCTATTTAATGCAAGGAAATCGACGCATAATATGATCTGACCAGTAGTCTCCTAAACATGTAATTTGAAACCCACTCGAAATACTTAGCTGGAAAGATTATACCAGCTTTCAATAGTTTTTCCAAGTCTTTCCTAATAGTATCTTCGAGTACAGGGTTAATAGGTTTTTATTTTTTCCTAAATGGTTTTACCCCTTCTTGGATAGGAATGGAATAATGTATGAGAGCAGGATCAAAACCACGAAGATCCTTGTATGACCATGCAAAAACATCTTGAAATTCACAGAGTGGTTCTGTGAATTTCTCTTTTTCTTCGTCAGAACATTGCGCACCTAGTTTAACAATATTTGGAGATTCGGGTGTCCCAAGGTTCAAGGAAATGGTACCATCCACTTTCCTTTTCGACTCCTCTTCTTTATGTGTCTCTTTGTTGCTTACATCACTCAACGAAAATGAACTTTCGAGAGGATTCAAGACTTTAGGGAATTTATCGTCTTCAATGGATATGATTTCCTTGGGCCTAAATGGTTCATTTTGTATGAAAGAGAAAATGCCTTCATCACTTGGGAACACCTACCATTATTCCACGTTATCAGGGAAATGAGGACGATATAGAGATTGAAACATACAATCAATTCTTTGAGGAAAAAGTTGTCAAGTAGGGGATGTTGCAAACACAACTAGCCTATCAACCATTGAATTGAGTTCTCGTTTAACATGAGTGATGTTAAATGATAACAGGTTTGAAATGAGCATCCAAACAACTTGGTTATAACGTTTAAGCAACTTATTTCTAGGTGAATAAATCTTACGTACAAGGTTCATAACAAGTTCGGAATCACCAAAGACTGTAAGGTGGCTGCAACCAAGGTTATATGCATTTTTAATGCCTAATAATAAGGCCTCAAACTCAGTGACTTTGTTCATGCAAGAAAATTCCAACCTATAAGAAAAAATGTGGATTTTACCTATAGGAGAATAAAGAATGATGCTAGCTCCATTACCCTCGTTTGAGCATGAGCCATCGAAATGCATGTGCCACATGCCATCATCAATATCAATTGGTTCAAGCATAGTGTCACCCTCATCCACAAAGATAGAGTACACTTCCAAATATTCTTCAATATAATTTACGTTAGGTTGGGGAACACTCTTTATTTATGGTGAAATTATTCCTTCCCTCAGGACTATAATGTTATTTCCATTTCGAGGGGCATATAGATGTGTTCCATCAAGTGAAATATATCCACCCGTTAAGGCTTGTCAGTCTCTTCCTAAAATAATTGAGTAATTTCTTACTGGCATATCAATTACCTGGATACTAAGGGTCATTCTTATTTCAGGATGCGTGCATAGAACTAAGGTTACACCTTTGATTTCACCTATAGTTGATTGTTGTAAACTGTTATAAGAGAGCATGCTTCTATAATTTTCATTAGTGCATGATAAGCCAATCTATTCCATTATAGTTTTTGACATTACACTTGGACCAAATCCGCCATCAATTAAACAACAATGAGCTATTTTATCCATAATTTTTACAGAAATATAAAAAGGGAATTTTTTTACAGGTTTCCTAAAATTATTTACACCTATTTTATTTACATTTGAATCCTCTTCTTTTGACTCTTCAAAAAGATTGGCTATAGTAGAAAGTTTACCTTCCATAAAATTGTTGAGATGCTTTTATTGTTTAGGGACTTCAACCATATCCAAAAGAGTAGCATCAACCTTGATATTATCCAATTTGTTAAGGATGTTGTATTTAGAGGAGGGAAGAGGGGAAGGCACTCCTTGATTTTCCAGAGTTTTGACAGCTTGTGCCCCAACACTTTGTGAAGATGAGTTTGGGGAAGAAGAAGTACAAGGAGGGCCATATTTTCCCTTGGTGGTGTAAGATTTGTTCCTGGTATTGATTATCATAACATCCTCAGGGTCGACCCAGTCTAGAACCATAATTGTGGTAACGGGCCTTTTGCCAAAGATCTTATCTCTGGCATTTTTCTTAACTTCGCAAGTACTTTCTTCATGATTTTATTCAAAGAAGTTACACCAATTGCGATACATAATGGCCTTTGGCTGAAAGATATTTTAATTAGTATTTCTAAAAGGCATTGAGGAAGAAAAATATGCAACAGAGGAGGGCGAAGAAACACTTCCCTTTCATTCATAGGTTATCATCCTATTGTTCATATCTTGCACGAGTTGCAGGAGGGAAGACATATTTGTTTTCTTGATCGATTCCCCTTTAGGGAGGTCTGTTCTTTTGAATTGATCTTCATATTCTAGACAAGTATGAAGAGTGGAACCAATATTGTCTATAGCCTTTTCTTCGAGCCTATGACGATAAGGGGAAGGTGGAACATTATAATAATGCATGAAAGCGGCTTGGTTTTGGGGGTGCATTAGTTCAGGAATTTGATTCTATAACTTGGTGAAGTGAAGGGTAAAATACTTAATGGTTTCACCATATTTATAAGAGATATTGGTGTACTCCCTTAACTGCTCTGTTGAACTTTTGTATTGTCCATAAGTGGACTTGAACCAATAAACAAATTATTCCCATGTGGAAACAATTTTGGGAGGGAGATCAAAGAAATTTGTTGCAACTTTCCCTTCGAGGGAATTGACAAATAGACACATGCAAGTGTCATTATTGTTAGCCCCGATGTTATGACAAGCATTAGAAAATGCTACTAGGTTTTCGTTTGTAGTAACAATATTATTTCCTAAGAACTTAGGAATATGTTCCTTAAACTTCGGTAATGGGCGAGTAGCGGGTTCGATATTCAAGGGAGAAGACATGTGCCATGAGGTGGTCGTAGCACATTCTTTGAACTGGAAAAGCCCATATTTATTTATCACTTTAGTAGGATTGGTAGTGGATTGAACAAGGATCTGATGGTTGTATATAATACCAATTACTGATGAAGCAAAAGGTTGGGAGGAGGAGGCACCTTTGGTTCCACTACCACTACCTACATATGTCATTTTGAAGGTAATAGGTATAGGTGATGAAGGTGAACTAGCAGAATCGAACAAAGTTCTCCTTAGAGCACTTTCTTGGGTTGACAGAATGATTTTTATACTTCCTATTTCAGAAATAAGAGTAGCTTCAAGGGACAATCCTCTTCTTCTTCGAGAAATGCGAGGATTTGAGGATATGAAAATAAAGCCAAGGATTCAGGAAAAGAGAGGTTACTACTAATTTTGGGTTTCCTTTTCCTAGCTTCCCAACGTTCAGGGATACTTATATCTCTTTCAACTACTTCCCAAGAGCGTTCAAGTTCATCATGTATACTAGCAGTTTCTAAAATAGTGTTGAATAAGGTTAAAGAAATGCTAGTTTGGTCGTTAAGACCATTTCCAATATTGGGTTGTCTTGTAATAGGTACTGTCATGGAAAAAATCAGTTAAGGAGTATTTAAATAAAACGAAAAAATTTAAAAATGATCGTGAATACAATCAACCAGAGAGATATGGAAGATATTCCTAGTATGGTCCCTAAATAAATGTCGAGGAAAATGTATGGAAAACCTTACTCAAGCATTTTCAGATCTTGACGGGATAAGACAAGATAATTGGGAATGTCACCCTGGGTTTATGGCCTAAAAAACAATCGCTTAATCCACAAGTATTAATTACAAAGGACCAAGGTTGGTTTCTATATGTTGTATATATCAATGCAAAAGAAGTAAACTTAAACAAAGTTAAATGAATGTGTACAAAAATTATACAAATGTATATATGGAGATCAAAGCAAAAGAATGAACCAAATCATTAAAACACATGTGTGGGACTAAAACAATAATCTGATTTTTCATTTATTTCATTCTAAGATACAAATTTAGTTCTCTCTACAAACCTCTCTGAGGGTAGGGACCAAAATCAAATTTAGAAGCCTTTGATGGGAACCATACAAAAAGACTCTGAAAATCAAGAAGAAAACCAAAGCTAAAGATCTGGATCAGCTTGCCACAAAATGTTGTCACTTGACTCTGCAAGATATTCTTTATCAACGATGAAACTCAATTCATGCACAAACAAAAATAGACAAACTGTCAAAGATAAATCATACACCTTTAAAACAAGCTTCTGAAATATGTGATTCGGTTTTTTAATCATGTTTCCTTCAATAAGACCCTGTTGTCATCAAGAGGATTAAGCTTTCTAGTAAACTCAGAATGAATGAAAGTTGAAAATATCTCACTAGTATAGAGAAAACCTTATGGTTGTAGTTCTCCTTCTATTCTCTCCCCCTTGTCTCTTCACTTCATTAAGCTTTTATTCCTTCTCAATAATTTATGGTAGTTCAAATACCTTTATTTAGTTAAGTCAAATTAACTTAACTAATTAGTTTGAAACAAATAAATAATAATAATATATAAATAAGGATCTTAAATAATAACTAAATAGGTGGGACCCCTTGTGACTCCCAATTATTTCCTTCAATAATCATCAAACATGGAAATATAAAAACTCAATCATAAGATTTCAAATATATCCTCCTAGTAACTCCCATATTCAAAATTATGATCAAATATTTTAAATATCAACAAAATAGAATCTGATCATATCCAGAAAATATTATATCCAGGTTGTCCCAAAAGAATGTCTAAAATTATGCTTGCTTTCCAAAACTTCATCAAAGTAAAAATATTGTCTTCAACATATAAAGCAACATTAATCATCATCAAAATCCATATTTTCTATGAGAGGCATTAGGCATCTTCTTATTGTTGTCTCCTTTTGACTTTTCTGTGATAGCCTTTGACTCGTTAGAGCCTCGAGGATGAATTACACTAATAACATGAGAACAATCATACTTAAGATGAAGGCGAGAGGAGAATGATTTGGCATATTCTTTGGATGATACAGAGTGAGTGGTTATTTCTTTCCCCTTGTCCTACACAGGTTCGGGGACATCTATTTTTAATCTTTTACTGGAATGTGATGACTGCACTGGTGAAACAACATGGGCTATTTGGGAATTTGGATTAATCGGTGGTGGAGGTGGTGGTAAAAGAAGCGATGCAGTGGGCCAACCATGGTTGTGGACAACAGGTTGGTGGAAAGTCTCTCGTCAACCATCGTTAGCGGGTGGTTCTAGTCTCATTGATATATGAGGAGGGATTGAGATGTCAGACAAGTTTTGATGTGCTTGAAAGGGTTGTCTTTCAGGCTGGGGCTAGATGATCCCTTGGCCTATTAGGTTAAAGAATCCATCTTGGAAAAGGTGTTTCAATTCCTGGGGGTCAACATTAAAATGTATGGAGAACTGAGGTCTTATATGACCCCTCTTCCAATTTCGTCTGCCTTTGTTACCTCTACCATTACTGCCTCTGTTGAAGAAGCTCATCCTGAAGAAATAATCCAAAACATGTCATGAAAACTTCTTAATAATACATGCATTAACCCTACCTAAATAGAATTAAAAGTTGGCTCTTATCATTTACCATAGAAGAACATGAAATCCATCCATAAAATCACCAATCAATTGTTGTTCTAACATGGAATGAACAAGGCTATTTGGAAGATGAGGGGATTGTAATGAGCGTAAAGTGGTATAATGGTTGGGAAAAACCACGAGTATTGTTCAAGCAATTTCAGAAAACAATGACACTAACATCCAAACACCAATCAATTCCCAACTTATTCCTTTTAAAACCCCTTCATTCTAATGAAATTCACGACAACAAAACATGGAAAATTTAAATGTATCTGGGAAAGTGAGGGGCTTGTAATACACAAAAATTGATATAATGGTCGGGGATGAGATGGTTATTGTTCTATTAATGAATTAACATTTATTACCTTCAAATCATCACTGTCATTATTCCAAAAAAAACTCTCTTCAACATTCAAACTCAAGACCCAGCTGTCCAAAAAAACAAAAATATAAAAAGCCTTAGAATTGTCACCCCACAATTCCCAGATTTCCTTTTCCTTTACACATATATCTATTACTTGAGAGAAGGTGCAAGGAACTGTCTAAGATCCAAATAACAATAAATCCAACCAACATGTAAGGTCGAGAAGAACCAATACAAACCATTTAACTTCCACATAAAATAACATAATCCAAAATTTATATAGCAAGGAGAGCTTGAAAATCTTCAAATGCCTCTTATGTTTAATTTAATTAGACATTATGAAATCTTTAATATAAACCAATTTTTATAGGAATTATTCCACCATACAGGTAATCTTCAATTGTGCACGTTTAACATCATAGCATTGAAATAAAACCAATACAACCATTTTCATTCACTTCAAAATTTGTTTCCTTTTAATTGCAAGATTTTAATTTCATATGTTACTTAACAACATAATGATCCCAGTAACAAAACTTAGACCAACTAAGGGCATGATGGAGTTCAATATATTCCAACCACAATTCAAAATAAGGTTAATGTCAATCTTGCAACGCTTATCATGTGACGGATTGGGTTTGAAGGTCTAGTGATTTTATTCACCAGTGATCCACAAAAACAAATTGACCAAAAACCCTCATATGTAACACACAACCAACGATGTGAGTAATAGGTTTACCCACTATTCAATCAAAATCAAACTCAAATTAAATCCTCAACATGTGTTCACAACCACTGAGCCAAAGAGGGTCGTGTCTGACTGAAGGGAGAGAGTATTATTTAATGGAGTTTATACAACCAAAACTCTAACACCATCATTACCAACTATGACACAGTCAAATCCAAAGTGCCACCAAACAATTTCCCTCATACACATTCAAGACCGTGGGAGGAATTTTGAAAGTGCCACCATCCAAAAACTAATCATAGAACAAGAACCAAGCTTCGCATTCACCCAACCAACTGTCACTTAAATTTAGACTGGGTCATGGTCAACACCTAGGGGTAAACCAAAACTTAGTTTCTCCCTTTCATTCATAACAAAAGTTCTCTTAGACCACACATGGTCACAAACAACACCCTTAGGTCGAACATAAAAATTTAGATGGGGAAAGATATAACAAAGGCCAAAAAGTTGCCTATGACTGTGTGACACATCAAGAAACAGAACTCGTCACAACCAAAACACCATTGCTATTTATGGAGGTAAACCCATTATAAAATTGTAGAAGGAGTGAAACAAAGATTCATAGCATACCACAGTTACCATAACCAGTCCCAAAAACATAGCATCATAAGCAATCTATTATCAACAATCATGAAACCATAGTGCTCAACTATGACATGGAACAACAATATCATTTGTGCAACCATAACCCAGAAATTCAAAAGGAACCATAAACCATTTACAACATGCCAACCAACTCACACAAACAAATCATATATATTCGCCACTGTAACTTTAGAAAGAAAGCACCCAACAAGCAAAATCTAAGAGCCAACCATATTTTCTACCTTGGATTAGAGTGCATAATGAATGGAAGACAAGAAACTCATACCTGTTGTGGAAAATGCAAACGGAAAACCAACAACTTGGTTATTTTCTCCAAAATCCAAGCAACACAGAAGCAGTACCTACCAAAAAAATGACCAAATGAGAACATAGCAAGGGTGGCGACCATCACGATAGGTTAGAGAGACGTGCAATTACTTCACGTCATATCTGCATTTACTCCATCACCCATAGCCCAGTACGAGTGCTCTAGAACATACAACGCATAATCCACCATAGCCATATAAAATTCAATGCAAGTCAGATACACCACCCTTACACTATGTTTTCAAACTTAATGTGTGCACCAACATATTATATGTCCACACTTGCTAGGGAAGCCATGCCCCAAACACTTATAAATTTTAAACTTGACAATGGTGCATAACCCTTTAACACTAAATCATAGTAACACAATGCCATAACCATATACAAATTCAAGTCTGGAGTTTAAATTCTCATTCAAACTATGTGCAACAGAATAGAATTGTGATGATCATCAAAACAATACCATTTCACTTTTAATCAAATCGCCAATAAACCTATTGTTTTCCCATTTTGTTTTAAAGAGTGATTTCGAGACAGTAAAATGTAGATCTTATTTCGTAACCAAGACATGAGAAAATGAGAGACGATTCATCCTTCATCATATTCACACACGGGGTCCCACCTATCTAGTATATTATTAATTATACATAAATAACAAGGCATTGCAACCAATTTGCATGCAAGTACCCTAGATTGTGCTTTTGGGCATCAACAATGAGCTCATCCAAAAGGGCCACATTCGACCAAGCTCCTCATGTTGTGGGAGCCCAATTGTATTGGTGAGAATAAGGATGGGGCGTGGTGACTTTGAATTGATTATAAATCCTAGGAAAAAATCACTGTCAAGAATTAATATCTAATCCCCTAGATTAACAATCTTCTTGAGCAACTTAAGGGTGTCAAGTTCTTTAGTAAGATTGATCTGAATTGATACCACCAAGTCCTAATCGAACAAACTGATGTAAACAACATTACCTTCAATTCTAAAGAAGGCCTTTTTGAGTGGTTGGTCATGCCTTTTGTATTGACTAATGCTCTGACAACATTCATGAGGATGATGGATGATATATTGTGGCCATTCAAAAACTATTTTGTGGTAGTATATTTAGATGACATCATCATCTTCAATAGCACTTGGGTAGAAAATTTGTAACACATTCAATAGATCTTGAGCACTCTGCAACAACACAAGTTATATGCCAATTTAGATAAATAAGCATTTGGCATGCAAAGAATTCAATATCTAGGGTACATTGTGGATGAACATGGGGTATGTGTGGACCTAGCCAAGATCCAAGTTATTCACGATTGTCCAGCCCCAACGAATCTAACAGAGCTCCACAACTTCTTGTCCCTTGCTAACTTCTACCATAGGTTCATGTTGGGTTTCTCTCATATTGCTTGGCCCTTAAGCCAAGTGAACAAGGGTGGAGCTAAATCCAATTTTTATTGGTCTGAGTCATAACTAGATGCATTCGAGGATCTAAAATGATACCTCTTCTCATCCCACTCTACGAGACTTACAACAATCATTCAATATTGAAACAAATGTTGCTAACTATCCTATCAGTGCAATCCTCACTCAACATGGACATCCAATGACCTATCATAGTGAGGCTATCTAATGTTGTTCGTGAGTATCCCACCTATGATAAGGAGATGTAATCCATTGTGCATGCATGCCAACAGTGGAAGCATTATATTCTAGGAAAGGAAACAATCATCCACACTGATCACAAGCCTCTGCAATTCATGCAAACACATGGAAAGTTACAAAATCTCCACCATCATAAGTGGTCCATGTACTTGCAAAAATTCCAATTTAACATTAAGTACAAGAAGGGCATAAAAAACAATGTTGTAGACTACCTCAGTCAGACCCTAGTTGTGGTGCTAACCACAATTCTTAACTCTTGTGGGAACAATACCTCTGGATGGCCCTAATTGTATGGTCATGACCCTGATTTTGCTGCTACATATTAGACGTGTAAACAAGTTCCAAACTTTCTCCTCCAAGATGCACTTTTGTTTTATCTCAACCATTTTTGTGTTCCTTCAAGAGAGTGTGAAATTATAATTTGGGAGGCACATTACAGTCGGTTGGCAGTGAACTTCAGTGTGGAAAAGACAATAGAAATACTTTAGAAGTATTTCTATTGGCCAAAACTTCAACAAGATGTCAACAAGTAAATTAGATTGTGCATTGCTTGTGCCATTTATAAACCAACCATTAAGAATTAAGGGTTGTATACTCCTCTACCTACCCCAGACAAGCCCTGGGAGTCAATATCCATGGATTACATGTCAAGGTGCCCTCCACCAAGCACGGTAACAATCGTGTCTTACTGGTTATCAATCGATTCTCTAAGATAGCCATTTTTTCATTGTGCAAGAAGAGTATCACAACATAAGTCATTACTAAGCTCTTGTTTGAACGTGTTTGGATTCATTTTGGGCTACTATGTACCATTATTTTAGACATGGATAGTTGGTTCCTCGATACCTTCTAGTCTATATTGTGGTCTCTGATGGACACCGTGCTAACCAAATCGATTTCCTTCCACCCCCAAACAGATGGGAAAATAGAGGTGGTCAACAAAATGATTGCACATATCATGTGCATGTACAACTCCAAGCATCCAGGTACATCGGATAAGAGTCTTCCATTTATTGAACAGAGATACAATAGATCCCTCCACATATCTATTGGACACAACCCTTTTCATGAATTCCATCCATTGGCCCCCATTGATGTAGCTTTTCTCATTGCATATACACATGAAAAGTATTCCCATGCTTATACCAAGGCAGATATGGTAGCCAATTTTTTTTAATAGGTCCAACACATCCAATAACAAGTTCATGATATCCTACAGAAAGCCAATGCCAAGTATAAGTAGTGACATGACCAATATAGTATTCCACACAAGTTTTAGGTTGGTGATAAAGTGAGGTTGCATTTGTAGAAAGAGTGCCTCACATTCCCCCACATGAATTTCAAACCTATAATGTATGAGACTTACATCATCATGAAGGTTGTGGGTGAGAATGATTTTTAATTGATTATTCACCCTTTCTTTGGCTTGCACCCAGTATTTAATGTGAAGTTCATATTTTCCACCCCTATTTGACACCTTGGAGGTGGTTGACCATTTAGTCCCTACATAACTCAACCCTAATTGAATTGGGAAAGATACAATGGACTAGATCATGGACACTAAGATGAATGGCACCCACAAGTAGAACATACAACTCTATCGAGTTGTCAAAGCAAGACAACTTCTTCACCAAGGAAAGTAGTTCACCGGGAGTCAGATTCAACATAAGTTTTCCCATCCGATGGAGGCACTTAACAAAATGGGGACCTTTGATTCTTAATGGGGTATGATTTATCTAGGTGGATATTGGTGGCCACCCACCTCATCCATTGACTCGGAATGGTTCCTCGTCTTCGTAATTTTTCTACAATTTTTCAGGTCCCAAACATCCAAAACATTTTTAGGCCCTAAACAATGTTTTTTGGCCCTTTGATGGATTATGATTTCCATGGAATCCTTATTCCTTGATCAAAATTGTTCTTCTCATCGATATATTTCCAATGGTCTATTGTGCACCCCAAATGGATTTTGTATGTGAAAGTTGCAGCTGTTAGAAATAATAGGTGTGCTCGTTTCACCATAGACAATATAACAATAGTGTCACCCAACATAGGTCGAAGCCACCCCCAAGCACCTTAACTTTAACAGAGAATAATTATGGAAGAAAACCCTGGGCCTAATAGCCAATAAGTGCAGCGTACCTCTCTCCAGAGCTAGCACACAAGGCAGAAAGTCCAAACCATAACCAAGAGAAAGTCCAAGCCTAAACCAAAAATACAAGTTGCAGTTGTAGCTACTCTCCAAACTTGCACACTTACTAAATTTTTGCAGTACACACTCTTAAATTTATACAATTGCGAGCTATATATATCAAATGAGCTCTGGCGTCCCATATTTATACTATTATGCCTTAGTTTTCTGGGTTGACGTCTCATTCTGGAGGCTAAAAACTCAATATTAAATATTTCCTTTAGCCGACTTGTCGTCTAGGGTTATGTCCAATGCTTTAGGGTTTCTTCTTGCTTCTCAGAATATTCTATTATTTTCAGGGTTACATGTGGAGGTTAATACCTCCCACAACTACCATAATATCAGCAACATCCCCAGGAAGTTGACATATCAACTAGACTCCTTGGGGCCCACATTCTTTTTGAAACTTCATTTCCTATTGTTAGGGTTTTGGATATTTAGGTTTTCTACCTCTTACGGTTTAATAATTTGTGTTAAAATTTAATTTCGACATCTTGTAATTTCCTTGCGAATGAGAATAACCGGCACCTCTCTCTTAAGAGATAAGCTACCCCCATTCTAGTTATTTTGTATTGTTTTTGTTCATTTCACGGTTTTTTCCTATTTGATTTATTAATAGAATTTGGTTCTCGGTGTATAACTGTGCTCTCTACAATATTTATGTGTGCGTGTTTCCATTCATATTCCTACCTTTTGTTTTGTTCTCTATACAATCTATATCAGTTGATGATATTATTTCATTCTTAAATGGATTAGAAAGAGAAGTCATGAAGATTCAAGAAATTCTTAAAATATTTTGTATGGCTATTGGGATGGAGATTAATGCATAAATGTCTACATTCTATCACCATAGGTTGGGGGAAGATGAGGTACACGGGTTAACTATATTGTTTCTCTTTAAAATGTTTGAGATGTAGGATGGACTAAAATAGTTGGGCTTTATTCTAAAGCCTAATATTTATGGTAAATGAGACTAGGGTTGGATTATAGACAAAATAGGGAGAATAATTTTTTGATGGTGTAACAAATGGTTAACAAGGGGTGGAAAACTAACACTGGTAAAATATACTCTAGAAGTAGTCCTTATGGATTCACAGTCACTTGGATCTATTCCAAAAGGTGTACTTGAGATATTTAGGAAGATATGCTTCAACTTTTTCTTGGGAGGGAAAAATGACAACCAAGGGATTCACCTGGAAAAATGGTTGGATATTGCTAAACTAAAGAGGTTGGGTGGTTGGGGCCTCAAACACATTCACATATTTGAGAAATCACTAGATGATGAAATCACTAGTTTGTTGATGAATGATAGCTTATGGAGGAAAATAATTGAAAAAAAATGTATAGCCCTAGGTTCTTTGTTATACTAGATTAGAAATCCTAGGAAGAGCAAATTAGCCATAAGGTATGGAGGGGAAATAAGGTAAGACTAGAAGTTGATTCTTTCTTGGGGTGCAAGAATTCGATTTTACTTTCCAATGATGTTCTAAAACATTTTCATATAAAATGTATTTATTACTTAAATAAGCAAAAGATTTGGTTTTGACCACTATCTAGTTATAGGTATGGAAAACAACACAATTCTTGGATCTAGTAGGGAGCATGGAAGCAAGATGGATCTTCTAGTGGCCAAGCTAAGGAAGGGACATAAAAAAAAACGAATAAGGATTTAAATACATTGGCTTGGGACCAAGAAAACATTTGTCAGAGTTATTTTTCAAGACAAGGATACAATGTTATGATATATGGTGGAGACCAAGGAAAGGTGTGGTGGTGGTCTAAGACTTGGAAAATAAAGGCTCCTAAGAAAATGAGGATTTTTTTTATGGTTATCTCTTTGGAATAGAGTTTTGACTTGGGATATGTTACAAAAAATGGGAAAACATGGACCAAGCACATGTTATATGTGTCGGGGAGTAGAGGAAAACATTGGACATCTAATCATCCATTGTCCTTATGCACAAAAAAGTTTGAAGGATGTTGGAAAAGTCATACAAATCTCAAATGTATGGAATGGAAATTATATAGAACAATTTTTGAAGAATTGGTTTAGAAAGAAGGAATTTAAGGCCTTTAGGACATTACCTTGTATAGTTCTCTAGGGTATTTAGATAGCCCACAATGACAATTTATTCAGTGATAAGAAAAGGCTAACCTTCCAAGTATTCTCATAGATATATGGTTTATTTCATGGTTGTAGGTTAGAGGTGAAGGAAAGAACCCATAGGCAAGTTTGGGAGTTGATGATAAATAAAATGTATCCTTGGGGTTTCTTTGATGGGGCAAAGAAAGGGCCATGGCCATTTAGTACTGCTAGAGGTATATTATATTTGTTATATAGTCATTTTGTCAACTTCAAAGCAGGTTTGGGTACAAGCACAAATAATTCAACTAAGTTCATGGCATTAAGATGTCTGTTGAAGTTGGAAAATGGGAGAGGGATTAATTGGTTACAAGTTTATGGAGATTCTCTTCTTGTCATCAATTGAGTGAAAGGGGATTATCCATAACATCAAGGTTGATGGAATCTCCATGGAAGGACAATAGATTGAAGTTGGAATTATGGTATTGGAAGAAACTTTAGATGGTCTTGTCTTCGTATCATCACAATAAATCATTTGATGTACAAAGTGTGAGATGCAAATAGCAGTGATAACTAAACTTGTATGCTATTGCAAAGAAGGTTTAACTTTTAGTATAGAAATTGCACAAAACTTTATAAAATACTATTTATATTTTTGTTTTAGTTTTATGTTGATAATTGGAGGTAAAATATATTAAGGACTATATGGTCTATGTCAAGTGCTATGAGAAACTAAAGAATATAATCAACCATTCAACTATGAATAGAAATTTCATTTTTTTCTAGACCCAAAAAAAAAAAAAAAAATCATATTTATTAGTGTATTTTAATGTATGATATATCTATAAAATTTATATTATCTATTAATATTAAAAAATCACAAACCTAAACATATAATTTTTAATTTTTTAAATCAATAAACACTACTAATAGTATATTAATCATTCTTAATAATATGAAGTTTATATTTAATTAAAATATAGTTAAAGTTTTGATTGGTATATTTAACCATCTCTATTATATTGGAATGTATACATACTATCATATAAACATCAACATCCACACAATGTTGCCATCCACCATGTGATCTCCAAAGTCTTATTTATTCAATCTTGAAAGAATGTTATAATAGTACAATGCAGTACCATAAGTTCTTTCCAAGCTTCAACTATATTCTTAATATAATATATTATCACACTTTATATTTAAAGATTAACTTATTATTATTGTATTTTAATATTTTATAAATTCATAAAAATAATATATATTTTTAAGGAAAATTTTGTGATGTATTTTAAGTGATACTTTTTCACATTTGTGAATAACATTTTTAATAAACCAATTATTGTAAATTAATGTGTCTCACTTAAGATTTCAAATAAAATATTTACTAACACAAAACTAACCAAATATCCAATAACCTTGAGAACAACCAATTAAACTAACCTCTTAAAACTTATAAAAAATATATATAATAATCTTAATACATCTTTGTGATATAATCTATTATATATTTAATATTCTATTAAATCTTCTCAATAATTTTAAATTATTTATATATTTAATTTAACATAGAGTTAAAAATATAATGCCACTATACTCAACCATCTTTATTATATTGTTATGCATACATATTATCATATAGTAATATTAGTAGAACTATATTATTAAGTTGTATATTTTTATATTAATTTATTATTATCATATTTTAATATATGATATATTTATATAAATAATATTATAATATAATATTTCACATGAAGGAATCAATATTATCATATGATAATAATAATAGTATAACTATATTATTAAGCTTTATATTTTTATATTAATTTATTATTATCATGTTTTAATACATGATATATTTATATAAATAGTATTATATATTAATATAATATTTCACAAATCAAGGCCTAGACCAAAATTTTAGTCTCCGCCAACTTTACTTTCATAGCATCGGTTCCCAAAACGGATGATACCTCATACTTTGAGGAGTTCAGACTAATTTCTCTTTGCAATGCCCTTTATAACATCGTTATTTCTAGAAGATTGAAAGGAGTTTTCTCAAATTCCATTTCAGATAAATAATTTGACTTTGTCAACAATCGACAAATTCATGATGCAATGGGGTTGTATAACAAGTCTTTCATTCAATTAAGATGAAAAAAATAAGTTAGTGTAATCAATTTGGATTTTTTCAAAGCTTATGATCGGGTGAATTAATTATATTTTTGATAATTTGTATTAGTATTAGAATTAGAATTTGGTGTAAGCTAAAGATGTAACCTTTTGAGTTTCGGATGGGACATCGTCGACGTTTGTGCCTCCTTCAACGTAGACCTCCCCTCTCGCGTCATTCACAGTTCAAGTTGACCATTGCAAGTTGACCAATGCTTTTCTTCTGTTATGGACAGAGGTGAATATCTTCGAGCAGAGCAGCAAGCATAGACAGGGAAGAGAGACCAGTGTGAATATCTTCGAGGCTTTGGGGAGGGAAGAAATTTTATTCTTTTGTTTGAATTGAAAGCAATTTCTAAATGTAATTGGAAACGTCCATGGATCGGTTATGAAATATATTTTACAAACGAGTTAACTTTCCACTTCAATACTTCCTGAAGTATTTTTTACAAATGAAGTTAACTTTTTACTTCAGTTCCTGGGAATAAGCCCTGCTTTCCTTATGGCAAAGGACATGATTATATAATAATACATAATATCTTATATATTATTATAATATGTTTGTTTTTAATATGTATGAAGGTTTTTAGTTATCATGAATTTACTATTTTCATTAATAGGAAAGCAGAGATATATATGAGTATATTTATGATTTTTGTTTAATCAAGAAAGTATATTAATAATAATAATAATCTTAATCATTAGACCCATTAAGGTTGTATTATAAATCTTTTTATTAATAAGAAAGGTTACAAACCCGTTAGACAAATATTTGAAAGTAACACAAAAATTTAAAAATGGCACATGAAAAAATTTATTAATTAATATATATAATTTTTATTTTTTTTAATAAAAAATTATTTTTTAAATCTATTATGGTCACAACTTATTTCATAGAAATAATTAACAATGTAGAGGTTGATTTTCATTTTTAATAGCTATGAGATATAAATTTAAAGGTTTCATATTTTTCTTTTTATATAGAAAGGAAATTAGTATTTCATATAAATTTATTAACATTATTTAAAATGTTATTTAAAAAAAATAAAAATTGATTGATTTATATTTATTTTAATATGAAAAATAGTTTAAACCTTGCATCTTTCTTATATAAGCATGTAATTATTATTCAAAAACAAATTACAATTTTTCTTTCATAAAATGAAAGCTATATTTTTTTGTGTACTTAAAGCACAATATAAGTAAAAGTAAGTACACATGCATATTACACTTAGAAGAGTATAGGTGCATATTACATATAAATTAATGTACATGTCATTTCCTCCATTTGAAAAATAGTTCTCAATTCTTCCCTTTTTCTCCTCAACTTCTTGCCACCCCCCTAAAAAGAAGACAATGACAAAGTATAAATTAGAAGATAGGATATTGTGATTCTTTGATAGAACCAATTCTTTATCTGAATGACAGGTATGTTTGTTTTGTTAAGTCTCTTTGTTCCATCTAGAGGATCTTCAAGTACCTCCCTCGAGAAGGAAAACCTAATATACATATCTTCTACTATATCCCCCATGGAAGAGTGGACTCTCCTATCAACATTTATGGTTGTTTATTTACCTTATTTTAATCATCCTCGATGTCTAACATTAATTCATCAAAAAAAATTCCATCTCTTTGTATTTTATTTGGTCCTTTTTCTCTTGGGACGATGAGATTGAGTATGGGGACAAGTAACTTGAAGATAACCTAGAGGTTGACATAGTTGACACCTAAACGTTGTGTTCTCATAATCCAAGACCTAAGTGCATTTAAATGTTTTCTATTTGAGAATTAGTTTGTCTGAAAGACCTTTACCAAGGTCTATCGCAATAGATATATGAGAATATGTGCACAATCTTGCTATAACTCTCTCAAGATCTAATTTTATATAAGTGTCCAAAGTATTTCCAATATTCTTAAAAATCGATAAATACCATAAATGTAATGGAAAATTGGGAATTCAAACCCAAACTTCTATTCTAGTAATTGACATGGAGTTGGGATTAAAGATCTTGGAACCAAGAAGTTATGAAAAGTACTATGCTTCCCCAAAACTAGGGACCCTAAATTTTTTTTTGCTAATTAGAATGATTATAAAAGTGAGCAATAAAAAACCTTTGGATTAAAGATGATCTCACAATTCTTTATTCAAATCAAGTGGATCCATCGATACAAAGTTGATGTTGGAGGCCAGTGGTTGTTAAATCTACAAATAATTGCATATTTCCTTAAAGATTCTCAAGGTGAGTGTCCAACTATTCCATGCTTTGAATTGATTATTGAGGTCATTCTAGAATTCCTTCAACCTATGTGGTCTCTTGGCCAATCTTACAATTTCTCCTTCTACTAACTCAATGATATGTTTTATCTACATGCAATTGTTTAGCATCCTAGTTTGTGTCTCCCTTTTTGCAGTATGTAGGTTCACCACCTTATGATTTGTCCTTCCCATCTCTTCTACTAGCATGGAATCAAAGGCCCTATATTGTCCCTATGCCATTTCTATGCTACATTAGTGACCCTTGTCTCCAAAATTTGTATGTTCTTCCTTTGTCACTAAATTCCTTGTATGTCATCCTTATGCCATTTATGTGCTCCACTTGTGATCCATGTCTCTCAAATTTGTATGATCTTCCTTTGTCACTAAATTCCTTGGCTTGATCTAAGAATTTCCCTTAAACAATGCTTTCAATCCCCTTCCCCGTTTTCCTTGCCTAGGTTTATAGGGAACTTCACAAATCTAGCCCATTGTTAGCCATTAAATTCATTCATCTTTCATTTAGCTCCACCTTTGTTTGGAAGTGGGTATTCTTTCCAATTTTACTTGTGGGTATGTGCAAGCTAATGATGGTCTCTCCTGATGCGTTAGTGGCAATGTAAACATGGAAAAAATCAAATTGTTAACTTGGAAGGATTATTCAAGGTACTTTTACATTGAATTTGAATATAGTGTAAAAAGACGAAACGTAGGAAATTGAATTAGCTTTCCAAATATACAACTTTTATTCATAGAAATTGTGAATAACTATGCGAAAATTGAATTTTTCTAATAGTGGAATGTTATTTTTCCAGCAAAATATAAGGTATATGTATTTGTTCATGTAGGTGTTGAGTACCTTAACGATGGAATTTCATTCCAAAAACTTGTATAATTGTAGATAACCCGTTTTCCTAGTGCGATGTATTTTTTGGAAATTTAAAATATCAAT
>ML807242.1:87699-106610 GCA_009831015.1 Picea engelmannii
AGGGAGAGGGGGAGAAAGAGATAGACTTGTTTAGTGTTAACAAAAATGCATGCATGTTCCTATTCTTAGGAATGTATGCGTGTTCCTTCTCTTAGGAATGCACACACGTTTTAGGAATGCACACATACTTTAGGAACGCGTACGCTTTAGGAACATGTGCCCGTTCATATAGGGCGTGTGCGTTCTTTTGAATTCAAATTTTTTTCGGAGGGAGTGACAACTCCTACGCATGTGTTTTTGACTTGGTTGCCTCAGATTTAGGTTCGGGATGACAAACCTAGTGGTTCAATCTACAAATAGATAAAAACCTCCATTTTTGTGAATACCTCTATATATCTATTTTTGACATTATTTTTCTATATGTCACAAATCAATTTTTGATGAAACTACAAACATATATAGAGTCGGCTATGCAGATTCCAAATATATAGTTTTTTTAAATTAATATTGTTTACTATTTTTAATATATTTTTCTCTTCGCATATATCAAAATCCTAGAATACACACCTCTCTTCTTTTTGTTGTAATGTTTTGTCAGTTTAACCATTTCTAAAATGAGTTATATGTCGCACTAGAGGAGACTGATATCTATGATCTAAAAAAAAAAGAAATTGTTTTTACCATGTAAAGACCCTCTTAGTCTGCACGAACAAAAGGCGTTGTAATTTAAATAATATAATGACTTTCATAATTTTATATATATATATATATATATATATATATATATAATTGATATTATAAATTTCCAAAAAATACATCGCACTAGAAAAATGGGTTATCTACAATTATACAAGTTTTTGGAATGAAATCCCATCGTTAATGTACTCAACACTTGCACGAACAAAGACATATACCTTATATTTTGCTGGAAAAATAACATTCCATTGTTAGAAAAAATCAATTTTCGCATATTTATTCACAATTTCTATGAATAAAAGTTGTATATTCGGAAAGCTAATTCAATTTCCTATGTTTTATCTTTTTACACTATATTCAAATTCAATATAAAAGTACCTTGAATAATCCTTCCAAATTAACAGATTTTTTTTTCCATGTTTGCATTTCTACTAATGCATCATGAGAGACCATCATTAGCTTGCACATACCCACAAGTAAAGCTGGAAAGAATACCCACTTCCAAACAAAGGTGGAGTTAAATGAAAGATAAATGAATTTAATGGCTAACAATGGGCTAGATTTGTGAAGTTCCCTATAAACCCAAGTAAGGAAAAGGGGGAAGGGGATTGAAAGCATTGTTTAAGGGAAATTCTTAGATCAAATGAAGGAATTTAGTGACAAAGGAGGATCATACAAATTTGAGAGAGATGGATCACAAGTGGAGCACAGAAATGGCATAAGGATGATATACAAGGAGTTTAGTGACAAAGGAAGAACATACAAATTTTGGAGACAAGGGTCACTAATGTAGCAAAGAAATGGCATAGGAACAATATAGGGCCTTTGATTCCATGCTAGTAGAAGAGATGGGAAGGCTATATCATAAGGTGGTGAACCTACATACTAAAAAAAGGGAGACACACACTAGGATTCTAAACAATTGCATGTAGATAAAACATATCATTGAGTTAGTAGAAGGAGAAATTGTAAGCTTGGCCAAGAGACCACATAGGTTGAAGGAATTCTAGAATGACCTCAATAATCAATTCAAAGCATGGAATAGTTGGACACTCACCTTGAGAATATTTAAGGAATATGCAATTATTTGTAGATTTAATGACCGTTGGCCTCCAACATCAGCTTTGTATCGATGGATCCACTTGATTTGAATGAAGAATTGTGAGATCATCTTTAATCCAAAGGTTTTTTATTGCTCACTTTTATAATCATTCTAATTAGCAAAAAACAATTTAGGGTCCCTAGTTTCGGGGAAGCATAGTACTTTTCATAACTTCTTGGTTCCAAGATTTTTAATCCCAACTCCATGTCACTTACTAGAATAGTAGTTTGGGTTTGACTTCCCAATTTTCCATTACATTCATGGTATTTATTGATTTTTAAGAATATTGGAAATACTTTGGACACTTATATAAAATTAGATCTTGAGAAAGTTATAGCAAGATTGTGCACATATGCTCATATCTCTATTGCGATAGACCTTGGTAAAGGTCTTCTAGACAAACTAATTCTCAAATAGAAAATATTTAAATGCACTTAGGTCTTGGATTATGAGAACACAACATTTAGGTGTCAACTATGTCAACCTCTAGGTTATCTTCAAGTTGCTTGTCCCGATACTCAAGCTCATCGTCCCAAGAGAAAAAGGACCAAACAAAATACAAAGAGATGGAAATTTTTTTGATGAATTAATGTTGGACAATGAGGATGATTAAAATAAGGTAAATAAGCAACCATAAATGTTGATAGGAGAGTCCACTCCTTCCTTGGGGGATAGAGTAGAAGATATGTATATTAGGTTTTCCTTCTCAAGGGAGGTAGTTGTACTTGAAGCTCCTCTAGATGGAACAAATAGACTTAAAAAAACAAACATATTTGTCATTCAAATAAAGAATTGGTTCTATCTAAGAATCACGATATCCTATCTTCTAATTTATACTTTGTCATTGTATTCTTTTTCATGGGGTGGCAAGAAGTTGAGGAGAAAAAGGGAAGAATTGAGAACTATTTTTTAAATGGAGGAAATGACATGTACATTAATTTATATGTAATTCTAATCCTCTAAGTGAAATATGCACCTGTACTCTTGTAAATGTAATATGCACTGTACTTACTTTTACTTATATTGTGCTTTAAGTACACACAAAAATATAGCTTTCATTTTATGAAAGAGAAATTGTAATTTGTTTTTGAATAATAATAACATTCTTATATAAGAAAGATGCAAGGTTTAAACTATTTTTCGTATTAAAATAAATATAAATCAATAAAAATTTTATTTTTTTTTAAATAACATTTTAAATAATATTAATAAATTTATATGAAATACTAATTTCCTTTCTATATAAAAAGAAAAAGATGAAACCTTTAAACTTATATCCCATAGCCATTAAAAATGAAAATCAACCTCTACATGGTTGATTATTTCAAAAGTACAAGTACTCTTCTTGTTGATGAGAAATTTGGTATGAAGTGTACTATTCATTCCCACAAGTGGATATTGGTGTATTGATGATAGACAACATATAAACATGGGTTTTAATTTAACAAGAAATAAATAAATGAATAATGGATTGAGGTTTTTGAAGATAGGTGAACCTATGATGCACTCCTTGAATAATATTCCAATATTGATTGTTGAGCTGGAGTAGGAAGAGGGTTGGTTAGATCCAAGAAAACATGAATACAAAACAAAGGTCGATGTAGATGTAATAGACCTTTGGATTTGGAAACTTGAATCATACTTCACCATGTATCATTTCATTGGTAGTGAAAAGATCACCATTGCTACATTTAATATATCCACCATAACACAGTGTTGGTGGGATAATCTCAACGAATAATGCATTATAGATAAGAAATCCCCACATAATTGGCAATTCCCACATAATTATAGATAATTGACACATGGGAAAACATTGTTGTAATAGTAAAATAGGCCTTCTATCCTCCCGTTGCCGTCCTAATGCACACTTGCTAACGTGAGCTAAGTCCAACTCACTTAGTGTACCCTTGGAGACACAATGTCTAAGTTCCAAGTCCACACTGTCACCTTGACTGGAACTTCTTTCGTCTAGGCTTACTCCTAGGGAAGCCAAGGGGGGTAGTCCCTAGTTACTAAGTTAATTTTAAAATTAATGTTCTAGGAGTTAGTTTTAATTGTTTAAAGGCTAAGGGGAGACTAGCCTATGATGACAAGCAACAATGCAAGTGCAAGTCTACTCTATATGAGAAGCAGCCCTTTCCCTAAGTCAACTAAAGGCTAGTGCCTAAGGTTGGGAAATGGGGTCAACTAGTGTGTAAGGGTGGTTTATTACAACAAGTTTACAAGTTGAAAGAGTTATGCTACCCACAAACCCCAAGGTTAGAATTACTTACAAATGATACAAAGTTATACAAGGATTAAACCATATACAAAAGATACAACCAGATATACAATAGATACAAAAAGTGTAAGTGTTCACAAATTTGCCAAGAATGCCCCAATAGCACTTACTCTATTGGACTGCCTTCACTGGCTTCAACCACACAAAGCACTCAAGGATCAAAGCAAGTGATGCCTCCCCAAGTGGGATACTCAATCACTTACTTGATCCACACCACAAAGATATTTAATCCACAAGATATTCAAGATAATAATCCAATGTTCACACCAGCATGAAAGATAAAGACATGTAGTTGCAAGTAGATAGATATAGCAATGAAATAATCACAATTTATGTTTGCCTATCGATACATCTACTTCCCCCCAAACATACACAAGTTATCTATGCAACTAAGTGTACTTTCTTAAAGATTTTAATTTCCCACCCCCTAGACTAGGTGTGTGTCTCAAACTTCCTCCTCCCCCAAATAACTGCCCGGTGCTCAAGATAGTAGGGCTACAAGTCCCTACCCTAGCTTCCAAGGTCAGCCCGCACCTAGTAAGAAGTAGTTCAGCCACGGGATCTCCCCAACGAAACCACGGGATGGTCCCCCACCACTACCGCCTGGAACTGTCCTTCAAACCCATTTTAGATGGTGGAGGGAGATGAATGAGACCCCTAAAATGTTACTAAGAGTTATTAGGACCCTCGGTTGGGTCTTTAGGTGTGTTGGGTGTATTTTAAATGAGTTTTAGACCGTTAAATTTTAGCTTTTTAGCGTATGGTCGTGAGCAAATGTATGAGAAAAATGTGCTTGCAATGTGTGATCAAAACACCATTAACATGTAAAAAGGTAGGGAAATGATAGCACAATGTTAAACCATTTAAGATAACATCACATGAAAGGTACTTGAAAGATATTGAACCATAAAACCATGAACCATTCACATGTAATGATACTTATAACTGAAAGGAAAGATAAAGCTTAAGCACTTGAAAGATTTAAACCATGAGCATGTGATAGATGATGTGAGAAGGTGCTTGCAATATTGTTAAAGTGTGAGAGCTTAAAATGAATTAGGTCGTGAGCATATATGTGTTAAACCAAGAACATTCAACCCATAAACATTAAATCACATGTGTGCAAAAGTGTGTGCTAAACCATAAGAAGGTCGTGAGCAATTAGATGTTGAACATGTGAAGCATTAAACCATGAAGTAAACTGAATTGAGCTCAAAAGATGTTAAGCAAATTAAACCATAAGCCAAATATATGTGAAGTGTTAAATGAAAGATAGGTCGTGAGCTTCAAAGGTACTAGGCCGTGGGTTCAAGAGATGTGTGCACAAGACGTGGGTGTTAATGCAGCTTAAGACGTGGGTAAAAGTACATGAAATGTGAGCATCAATGTGTATCAAAATGTGATCTAAAAGTTAACCATTACCACATCATATGTTATGCTAAGTTATGAGAGTGAAAGAGCTTTAAAAGGTGAATGAAACTTAGCCAACAAATGAAAGATCTCTTAGAACATTACCACTTCATATGCACTTAAAGATTAGCCAAATAACTTGAGATTAAGAAGATCTAAAGCATTAGAATCACATCTAAGTTATCTAACCATTTATCATTAAATGTAAAAGCATATGAAATATTATGTAAGAAATAAACTTGTGAATGAAGAACTATCTAATATATAATCAACGTATAAGCATGAAAATCACCACAAGTTAATTTCCCTTAAGCCGAGGCGATTTTGGGGATGACTCCCCCAAGGTGCCGGCAAGTGAGGCTAACACTACTAAGATATATTTGCACAGAAAAGCAGGGCATTGAGTCTTATGTCCTTCACATACATGAAGAGACTAGACAGGTTGTTGGCTTACTGCTCAGGCAAGAACTATCTTAGCATTGTTAACATTTATTAGATTTACTTTAATAACAAGATGAAATAGACTTGAAAAGAAACACCACTACAATGGCCAAGGTGGTGGCAAGCCTCCCGATATTGGCCAAAGAGGGTAGCTTAGTGATACAATAACTTAATGAATGAAATAGAAACTAAGCTAATGATTATATGGACAAAAGAATAGCTAATCTAAGTTAGATGTATTTTAGGGCCCAAAAGTGAAGAAAAATTGCAGAAAACTTAGAAAATTGAAAGAAGAGATGAGGAGAGATGTTACCCAAACCAAGAAGAGGTGTTTGGGAAGCCTCTTAGGTGTTTGTTGGCAGCATATACCTTCAAATATGTCGCTGTCCTGCAAAAAACAGCAAGCAAAAGCTTGCTGGAAATGCTGCAAAAATACCAAATATTGTTACAGAAATTTCTGTTTATACACAAAAATTTCCAGCAAAGAGATATGATATAAAAAATTTGATTTTATGACCCATCTAAGAGTTAGCTAGCTACAGAAAATAGTATGGAATGACATCAATATATCAGATGTAAAAGAATTAGCAAGGAGTTTGTGCAAGCCAAGGTTGAAATCTGCTATAAAGTCTCTTCCAAACCCTAACCTGTGAGACAAATATGCAACTCAAACACAATGTAAATCTATAGCAGCATAGTATGATGATTAGTATAAAAATCTGAACTAATTCATGATCCTATCTAATCAAAAATACATAGATCATCAACACTAATGTATATTTGACCTACTTCAATAAACTAATTTATCAAAGAATGCTAGCATATAGAACTACAAAATGAAAAAGGAACAAGATCACCTCATGTTTAGTTGATCATAAGACTAATCTCAATAATCCAAAGGTCCTCCAAATCTTTTCTTTATTCATCCAAAATATGAGAGCCTTGGGCAACTAATTGCTCCAAGAATCTCTAGAGAAAATGAGAGAGTGGAAGGTGGCAAGAGCAAGGAGATGGCAAAATTTCGGTAGCATAACATTAGCTCAAAGAATGGTGAGGTAAAGAGGTGAGGAGGGGTTGTATTTATACCTCAAGAGGCAAAGTGAAGGCACTTGGATGAATTCCAAGTGTCAAATCCACATCAAATGAGCAAATCTCAATGAGTGGGTACACCATCTAGGGTTTGAAAACTAGATCTATGGTGTAGAGAAAGTAGGAGGTGTTGGGATTAAGCAAAGAGGTGTGAGAGGCCTTGGGATTGATACCAAGGAAGGTGAGAGGTCCAAATAATTTTTTAAAAAATCATTTGTGGAGTTTCTAGAAGAGGGGGGGCGTAACTCCTCTTGGAGGGAGCAAAAAAAGTGTGAAAATGAAGAAATGGAGGGGAATTAATGAAAAAAAATGAGTGGGACCATCCTAGGAGGTGATGTGGAAGTCAAAGGGAGTCATAACTCATGAGAGGGGGCCCCAAATAAGTCACAACAACCTCCACCAAGGAAAAACGTCACTTGCCCTAGGGGGGTGTTATTTTTTAGTGTAGAAGGTGGGTAAGGGGTTAGAATAGGTTTAGAGTTAGGTTTTTGGGTGGGTTAGGGTTTTGGTATGTCTAGGGGGCGCACCACATGTGTGAAGGCCCCACTCTAAGTTTCAAGGCTAGATTTAAGGGATTAGTTAGTTGGTGGGTCGTTTTTCCCCTTAGGGCAAGGTTTAGAAGGTTAAGGAAGTGAGTAAAGAGGTTGAATTAAGTTGGGAAAAGGTTAGGATGGATTTGGGTAGGTTAGGAGGGTCTAACTTGCCACTTTCCACCTTACACTCACTCAATAACTCAAAATTACAATGATTTTTGACATTTTACTAATGTCATCTTAGCAATTAAAATTGTTGTTTTGCCCTAGACTGACTCTAAGTGGACTAAGACATAGTAAACTTAGTTCGACTGAGCTGAAACTTGGTCTATGGGTGTAGGGGGTGTTATTCCATTTCTTTTGAGCACAAATACGCCTATCAAAATCCCAAAGATCCAGTTTTTACAATATAAGCTCAAAAAAATAATTAATTAATTAAATTTTTAAAAATTTAATTAATTAAAAAAAACTTATCTAGACTCGACGAAATTCTGCGAAACTTTCTACATTGTCTAGCATGGTCATTTACAATATTCCTAACAATGTTACCAATATATGAGACCATCAGAGCGCCTTTCACCACTTTGGAGGAAGTCATGTGGAGGGAAAAACTCAAGGGAAGTCGGCCAGGAGCTTGTCTGGTCGACAACCTGAGGATAAAAAACCCTCGATGAAAGGAACTCCCCTGATGGAAACACCCCAGGTACCTGACCTAACTATGATCCATGCAGACTTATTACATTATTAACCCACGCAGGGGTGCGGACATTTCGTTTACAAAAAATTTATGTTGGGGTATCATATACCCAAGTAGAACCAAAACTGTCTTCATCAAATTTGCATCTGGTGATGCATCTTCACGACGCTTGAGTTGACCACCGTTGCTAAATGGGCGGTCAACACCTCCTAAGCAAGAGTATCGACTTTACAAGTGATGGAAACAATTATGCCAATGCAAAAACTTAGGTCGTTTGGAGCTACATCGATGAATTCTATCAACTAATAGTGAAGCTATGCATTATAGATTCAAATAAGCACATTGTATTGAAGTATGTAAGTGGTCTTAGTGCCTATATTCAATAAGAGATGGGGATTTTTTTATTTAAATAATCTTGCACGACAAGCAAGCATATCCAACTCTTTCTTACCAACAATAATTTTCATAGGACTGGGGATAACATCTAGGCATGACCCTCAACACAAGAGTGAATTAATCATGTTGCGTCTAAGCACACGTATGAAATTATATATGTAAATAAATTATTGATGAAATAACCTTTGTATTTTCATATATAAATGTATTGAGATTTTCCCAAAACTGAGGGTTAATTCTTAAAGTTTACCTTGACTCCTTAAGAACCTTGCTCTACCCATAAACGTATACAATAAGTCATCAAAGACATCCTCATTAGTGATGTATTATTCATACTATACTCTATGGACTCATAGGTCCCACCTTTTAAACAAACTTGTGTTGTATCAATTTGTAGCTAGATATGCATTTGAGGATTTATTTTTCTTCTTATATAAGGTTATAATTTAATATGACTTTGTTTTTTTTCACTATAATCAACTAATCATTGATTTGTTTTCTTGGGGATATATCGATGCATATATAGGAATTTCTAGGTTGTGTAGAATGTAATACTTAGAGGATGAGTAATGTAAAAGTGATTTGACAATTCTAGGGATGCTCTCAAGCTTAATTTGTTGCATTTCTATGTTAAAAAAAGATATGGAATCAAAATTGGATTATATTTTGTTTGGCATGATTCCTCACATTTTTGTCTAATTAACCATACTATATATTTTGGTCACTTACATTTGTAACTTTTTGTCACTATTTTATCTACAACTTCCAAATAATAAATAAGGGTGTTTAAAGATGAACATAAGCTCGATAAGAAAACTTCCATAATTTGGCATTTTGTATTTTCCTTTATGGAGTTGTAATAGACTTTATGGAAATGTTTTTGAATGTCTAATTAGTGTTTTGATTTTCCTTCATTTCTAGTTCATCAATTAAATTTATCTCATTAATCATCTCATTATTAAATCATCGTTCCATTGGTCACTACTCTGTCAGGGTCTACTTTTTTCGTCAATGTTCCATCAATATCTACTTAATTGGTCGATAATCATCCTTATCTGTGGATGTTGTGTCAATGATTTCACTTAGTTGACTTGTTTCTTCCCATCATTCCATCTAGCATCGAGTGTTTCATTGACCTTGACTTGATCTCTTCCATCATCGGTGCAATCATCAACTTCCATATCATTCTTTGCATTGTCAATGATCCTACTAAATTTGATTTCTTTTATTTTTTATCAATGGCATCGTCAACTCTACCTTTGGTCTTTTTTACAACAATAATTTTATTTGTATCTTTGTTTTTTTCATGTATTTGTTCTAAAGAATTGAAAAAAAAAAAAATTCATCTTCAAATTCTACAGCCTTGTATAGTCATTGTTTAACCAATTGCTTTTGTTGATTCACTCTTTCTTTCTCCATATCGATCGAATATGTTATAGTTGATTCAATCAATCATCTATTTATCATTGGCAACTCACTCTTCCTTATGTCCATCTCTCCTCCATCTCTTGTTATCCAAGCAACTCACATTGTTTTGTCTTCAAAGATTTTATTGGTTTATAATGTTGCATTTTGGTGAATAAGGCTAAGTACTTATCAATCATCATTTTATCACGATGGTTGCAAATTACAATTTCCCTAAGTGACTTCTAATTTTTCCATTTTAACATCTTAAATAAAACATTATTCAAAATAATAACTTACATAAAATTGGATTAAGAGGAATCTCATCTATCACATTCTCTGGAAAATCTTTAATCTATTTATAGAATCATAATTAAATATAAATACCTTTAAATATAAATACCTTATACAAAGCCTGGATATTTTTAAGCATGCATTGATCTTGTTTATTGAAGTTGGTCACACATTCCCTTATTGTAGTTCCTTGCATTGAGCCAAGCAATCATCAATAAAATGAAATTCCATGCACTCATTAGTATTCTAACCAAATAATTAATAGATATAAAAATGCCTAAAAAATTGTTAGAAAATTTAATTAACCTTATAATGAATATTAGAAAACAATGTTAAAGTAATATTAGAAAATAGCATTAAAGTAGTTTTTTAATTTTATACAGAGTAGGGAAGAATTAAAACCCATAAAAGAATTATCCTTATTAATGAATATTTTATTTTATATATTGCATGGAAAATTTAAAAACTATAAAATAATTAACCTTATGAATGAATATTATAGTTAATTGGGAAGAATTAAAACCCATAAAAGAATTATCGAATTATCTTTATTAATGAATATTTTATTTTATATATATTAGGGAAAATTTAGAAACTATAAAATAATTAATCTTATAAATGAATATTGTAGTTAATTTTTTTTAATAAATATTTTAGGGAAGATTTACTTTATTAAGGAATATTGTTAATTTTGTATTTAAGAACCATATAAATTTTATATATAGTAGGGAAAATTTAAAAACTATAAAATAATTAACCTTATGAATGTAATTAATTTTTTTTAATAAATATTTTAGGGAAGATTTACCTTATTAAGAAATATTGTTAATTTTGTACACAACAGGGACAATTTAAGAACCATATAACAACGAACGAGTTAATTTTTATTAATGAATATTTACCTTTATTAAGGAATATTGTTAATTTTGTACACAATAGGGAAGATTTATGAACCATATGCAATTTGGGGGGAATGGCACGAGAGTATCATGGCATTAGTAAGAGAAAAAGAAGGTCATTTCATTCAGCTAGAAAAAGAAGACCCAAATAAGCAATTTGTCTAGCTAAAAATATCAAAAAATGGAAATCACATCAGAATTGCAGCATGCTATTTTGCGCCGCAAGTTTAAAAAATCTACAAAAGTAGAGGGCTTGACCACAAAGATTCCTTTGCAGTCCTAAAAACAGATATTGCAATATATTCTCAGCTAGGTGAATTCCTTATAGTGGGGGACTTCAATGCTAGAACTGTAGGTGAACAAGCTAGACGGTGACCCTATCTGGCTTATAGAAGAGAGTAATCATCAGTGGGAACGAATTTCAGAGGATAAAGGCTGCAATCTCTTTGGAGAACAATTGCTTACGCTATGTGGGGCTTTCAATTTAGTCATTTGTAATGGTTTGACTAGATGGGAAAAGTTCGGTAATTTCACTTGCAATACTTACAATGGAGCAAGTGTAGTAGATTATGCAATTTGCTCGCATAGTTTGTATGGGAAAATGGAGGAAGTGTTGATTGGAGATCAAATTTGGGACTTAAAATCAGATCTCAAGCCAATTTATTTACGTTTCTCTTGGACCAGAAAGAAGCAATTAGGGTCAAAAACTCAATGTGTTCAACAAAATCCCCCAAATGGCATAATTCTTTTGACTCCAGAGAATTGTAATACCTTAAAAAAACGTTAGAAAGGCTCTTCGAGAAGGAGGAAATCTCATTTCATGGCCTTCATAGTCACGAATTAACACATTTAATTCAAAGCGCACTTGCTGAGTGAAAAAGAGCAAAAATTAAGAAGTCTGAAACAAATTGTTTTCTGGTTAAGGCTTGGTTTGATGAGGAATGCAAAAATGCAAGGAGGAGGTGGAAAGAATCGGACAAGGATAACATAAATCTCAAAGATTACCAGCAGATAGTAAAAAATGAAAAGGTTGATTCCATGGTTTCGAGGAGAGAACTAATATTCCTTGGGAAAAATAACCCCAAACTATTCTAGAAGAAGCTCCAATCGAAAAAGGTGCAAACTGAAAACAACATTACAGCTTCTAAATGGTTCAACTATGCAAAACAACTTTATGAGCAGGATCTCAAAGTTGACCCTCCTCCCTTGGTCAACACAGACACAAAACTCTTCACGGTGCAAGAGGTAGAGATAGGTATCAAAAGGTTGGGTACTGGAAAAACAAAAGACTTAGGGAGAATTTAGTACTATTATCAACCAAACGCATCTATCAGCTCTCACATTTTGTGGTTTTCAAGTAGTGCTTCAAGTCCAGCGGTTACGATAATTGTCACGCCCTCCGTTACCGCGAGAGCATTTGTAGTCCAACGGTTAGGGTAATTACGTGGTAGCCTCTTCTTATAAACACGTTGACCCGAGGCATTTGTAGTCCAACAGTTAGGATAATTGCCTTCCAAGCAATAGACCCGGGTTCGACTCCCGGCAGACGCACATCATATCATTGTTTTGTTTAGAGGATTTCAGCTGTGTCCTCTTATAAAGACATTTAAAACACAGAAGATCTCCACAATGTTCAAAATCCTTCAACACAAAATATATTTAAATTCCGTTGCCGGGATTTGAACCCGGGTCTCTCGGGTGAGAGCCGAGTATCCTAACCAACTAGACTACAACGGAACTGTCGGTTTTTACGCATGGACGCTTTTGTCGAAGCCGTAACCAGAGCTAGATCCATCACTGTATTCTGGATATTTTCCAAAAATCAAATCCTTGCATGCGTTTTATTGTAAATCTGATCGTTGCATTAACCAGAACAGAAGGGCAGCTTAGCCTTGCGGGACAAACCATTCTCTTTCAGTTCATCCCTCACTACCTTTTCAATATGTCCTCATTTCAAAGTTCGCCCTTCGACGTCATATAAATCTTCCATCTCATACGTGATGTTACTAGGTTTGGATGGGTCACCGCCATGCAAAAAAAATTCTATATTCGATCGGTGTTTACTAGGTTTGATTGGTTTCGAACGGGGAACTCTAAAAGATGCAAAAATGCATTTGCAATGCGAATTTTGTGGTGTTTTCACTTTCTCGGATGAAAAATTTTACAGAGATTGATGGAAGCACTTCCAGCTTCAGAAGTAGGCTTTTGGAAAAAAATCTTATAAAACTTTATTCGTATAAATAGGTATAGAAGCAAAAGTTGAAAGTTGTGTGTCCAAGTAACCGTTGTAAAATACCATGAACCAAATGCTTGTTTGCCCAATTGCCTTCTACGAGTGCTTCTCTCGGATATCAAGGTTTGCCAATAATAATTGTAATCCTACATAATATAATTGAACATTGTTCCAAAATTGAAATCTAATAATAATAACTGTAATCCTGCACAAAATCATTAATATAATTGATGCCATCTTGCTCAATCAAATTTAGAATACTACATTTATTTTCTTTGTTATTTGTTTAATTTCGGGTAAACATAACTTTTCACTTTTGAACATACACTGCAAGTTGTAAGGTCATGTGTGGATTATTTGTTAAGAATTTAATCTAGAGTGTAATAGATTTAAGTATAAGTATAGTATGTTTTTTGTCAAAAAAATAATAATTAAATTTTTAAAGCAGTTATAAATTAGAAGATTTTACTTTTAATCAGTGTTATAAGAGCAAGAAACTCACTTTCACACTTTAATTAATATGCAACTACTACATGTATTATTTTGTCTTCATTTTTTTATCCAAGAACTTTTTCATTGTTGACAACAACTTGGTTGATTGTGCATTGAGAACCACTATGAGCATTTGTTTCGTTGACTTTGACAACCCTTTTGTTGATAGTCTACTTGTTGACGACTCTCTTGTTGACAACCTACTTGTTGGTAATGCTCTTATCGATAGTCACTTGTCTATGACACTCTTGTCGACAACCTACTTGTCAACAACCCAATCGTCTATGATAGACATCCAACTTGTTGATGGCCCTCCTATCGATAACTCCCTTTTTATGACAAGGTCATTGATGACCACCATATTGACAACTCCCTTGTCAATGGCACATTTGTAGATGGCCCCTCCTATTGACAGAGACCTTTCCAACCATCCTTTTGTCGACAAGCACTTCATCGACATTTCCTTTATTGACAAGTTCCTTGTTGACGGGTCCCATATTGATGACTTTCACATTAATCATACCCTTGTTGATGTCAATTCATAAGAACAACCTTGGCTAACCGAATCATCTCTCGCCACATGGTTGTTGACGCAGACCCCCCCTACTCTCCCTCGGGGCTGCTCGACCTCCCGGTCAAGGATTGTTAAACATTCTCGAGCTGGATTAGATCCCTGGGACCTTACTGGTCTTAAAATTGAACAAACGTAGGCCCTGTTATCACCCTTAGGGTCTTCACGGTCACGATCTAATCGTCACCGATTTTTCCATTGATCGATGGTTCACAGAAATTGCGAGTTGTCAATGTGCTCTCCTTTTCTCGGAGAGCTCTGTCCCCGCAATTGGAAAATTGCCCACTCAATCTCCTTTTAAATCGTGGTCGTTGATCTCTTATCTCGTCAATATCAACGACGTTGACAAATTGCGGGTTGCGAACTAGCGCTGCCATTAATTTCTCCTCTGCTCCTCACAATGACTCCTCATCGTCGATTTTCCCAATCTTCGATCGGCAATCATCTGCGGGTCCTGTTCTTCTAGTGCCCTGTCTCTAATATCACACTGACAGATGCTAGCTCCTTCCTCCCCTATGGCCTTGGGCTATGACCCAGGACTTTATCTCCTGGTGCTACGAAACTTTGACACTTCACCCCAGACCAGATCATTGCCCTCGACCTCCTTCACGATCAATGATCGAGATTCACTTCGGGACTCTGCGCTTCGGGAGTTTGCACTTTCGACCTCCGCTTTTCCCCAGAGTATTTCATATCCGAAGCTTTGGATCATGTGTCAGGTATCCACCTCGAATCAACGGCTCTAGTCCACTTCAGGACTTCAGCCTTCAGAAGTCTCAACCTTTCCACGCTAGTTTCCTCCTGGAATGCTTTCACTCAGAGTTCACGATCTACCAACGCATGTCCTCCTTCACGATCAATGACTATGAGTGACTTCAGTTCTTAGGGCTTCGGGGTTCTCAACTCTCCACCTTTTCTTTCACCCGAAGCACTTCCACCTGAAGTACACAATCTGTCGACACGTGTCCTTCTGGACCTGACGTCCATGATCCACTTCGTCTATTCGGGCTTCGGGAGTTTCAACTCCTATGCACTTGTTCCTCCTGGAGTGCTTTCACCCGAAGTTGACGGATTTCCACCATGCGCTCGTCTGAATCTGAAGGTCCAGGTTTACTTCGGCTCTTCGAGGTTCGAGAGTTTCAAAACCTCCACACTTGCTTCCTCCTGAAGTTATTCTACCCGAAACACACGATATATTGACACATGTCTCCCCCTTAATCTAACTATTGCTATCCGCTTAGGCTCTTCGGGTTTCGAGAGTTTCAACTCATGTGCACCCGTTCCTCTCGGAGTGCTTTCACCCGAAAATTCAGATCTGTCACCACGCGTCCCTATGGATGATGGACGGTCCCTAGCCTCTTTGGGACTTCGGTGAATCCCCACTCCTATGTGCACGCAGAGACTTAAATCTTGTGCACTTTGTCCTAGATCCAACGGTCTGGAATGATCTTTGTCCCTCCTGGGTGGATCTTAATTGATGGCTCGTGAAACCTTTAGAACTTCATTTCCTTTGAATTTTTCTCCCCAATATCTCTCTTGAGCTTTATCTCTCTGACCCTTTGACTCCTCAGAGGGTTTACTATGACACTTAGTCAAATTTCCAATCTGTGCACTCCTTGAAACAGATTCCTATGCAAGACTTGGCTTCTTGTGGGCGACTGTGCACACCTTGCAGCAGTCCCTTTGCACTCTTTGCAATGGAAGTTTCACGCTATCTCTTCTGAGATCCTGAGTCGAAACAAACTCTGTCAACGCATTCCCTACGGACTATATGCACACCTTGCATAAACTCAACGAAGAGAAACAATTGAAACTTATTCAAATGCTTCACAGTCTCATACTTTTAATAACATAACCCATTCATTCATGAAATAAAAAAAATAACAGGGAAACTGTAAACAGTAGTGACACCATGCATTGAGTCAATATCCCTATGTTATATTCACTCCAATGTAAAATGGCTACAACCTAAAAACAACTTACATTCAGTAACAACTATCTCATATTTTGCAGCTAACCTTATTCAGGTATTCAATGCACCTACTTATACAAGAGGTCCTCTCAGGTTTTCTCCAACTACCTACCTGATCGAAATTAAATTCTATAGCTACTTAAGTCCTATTACATAAACGTCTGTGATAGACAATTTAAGGCGATTCTTCAGATCCACGCCAAAATCAAATAACAAAAGGATGATCGGATCTCTTCTGGTCTTAACGTGATCATTCAACTTCCTCCCATTAACTTCTTTGATTCGTCTTTTACTCAGAGGTTCTTTGAGGTACACCATCTTTCAAAGTTTAAATTTTACTCAAAAGGCGCGCTAAGCGTTTTGCTGTCATCCCATGTGGCTTTGTTGATGATGCTCTTGCATCATACTCCTCTGGGCAGAAAAATCATGGACTCCTGTCCATGAGCTCTTGCACTAACCTTCCATGCTTCTGGATATCAGCTTCACTTACCCAACTGGCATCTTCTATCGGATGTCCCTTCCACTTGACTAAATATACAAAATAGTTCTTCCTCATGGTCTTCTTGCCAATCCTCTGATCAACGATCTTCTCCATCTATGGTTTTTCTGCTACATGCATCTACTTCTCCCACTGAATCTTCTCTTGATCTTCTGATCTCTCTGTGTCATCTTCTCTGTAAGGATACAGGTCTGAGATGTTGAATATGGGTGATATTCCCACATCCTTTGGCAGCTCTAGCTCATAATAATTGTTACCAAATTTTCTTAGGATCTTGCATGGTCCAATCATATTCAATTTCAACTTGTTATATGTTCCTCTTGGGAACCTTTCCTTCCTCAAGTGTGCTGAAACTTGATCCCATACCTCAAATTGAATTTCTCTTCTGTGCTGATCAACTCTGCATTATTGTTATGCAACTTCTCCTTGATCTAATCATGAAGCTTCTGCATTTCTGCAGTGAAGTCTTCTACTCCAACACTTCTGAATTCACTCTGCTCCATGTCTCTCAACTCTGATACCCCGCTTGGCATCATCTCATAGACTATCTGGAATGGGATTTTTCCTATACTCATGTTTGGTGAATTATTATATGCAAACTCTGCTTGTGACAGGGTTTGATCCCACTGGCTATGATGTTTAGTGACCAAACTTCTCAACAAATTTCCTAAACTCCTATTTACCACCTCAATTTGTCCATCTGTCTGAGGGTGATATGATGAAATAAAAGATACTTTTGTCCCCAGATTCTTCCATAATGTTCTCCATAAATGACCAAGAAATTTAGTGTCTATGTCTGAGACAATGCTCTTGGGCAATCCATGAAGTCTCACAACTTCCTTGAAAAACAAATTTGCAACATGTGTTGCATCACTGGTCTTCCAGCATGGGATAAAGTGTGCCATCTTCGAAAATCTATCAACAACAACAAATATAGAGTCACTTCCCCTCTGGGTTCTTGGCAATCCCAACACAAAATCCATGCTTATTGCATCCCAAGGCCTATTTGGAATGGGCAATGGCTGATACAATCCATTGTTTTGAATCTTACATTTGTTCACAAACATTTTCACCTATGCTCTCATACCTGGCCAATAGTATGAGTTTTTCAATTGTGCAAATGTCTTGTCATGGCCGAAATGTCCTGCTAGACTTCCATTGTGTTTTTCCTTCAGCAGATTTTCCCTCATCGAGCACCTTGGTATGCACAATTGAAAACCTTTAAACAACAATCCATCTTGAATCACGTTCTATGTCCACTGGCTTATGTCTCTGAGCACAGGTTTTGTACATGCTTCATATGCTTCTTTAAATTATGTATCATCACAATACATATCCTTAAGGTGTTCAAACCCTAAGGTCTTGACCCAAAATTTCTGCAGAATTAGACATCTCCTGCTCAATGCATCAGCGACTTTGTTAGCATTACCAGAAATATGTTTAATGACAAAATTGAAAATTTTCATAAACTCTATCCACTTAGCATGTCTCTGGTTTAACTTCTTTTGCCTGGTTATGAATTGTAAAGCTTGGTTATCGCTATACAAGACAAATTCCTTTGGAACAAGGTAGTGCCTCCATTTCTTCAAGGCTTGAATTATGGCATAAAATTATTTTTCATATGTGGAGTACTTTCCTTTAGTCGCATTCAGCTTCTCATTGAAATATGCAACGGGCCTATTGTCTTGGCTCAAGACTGCTCCAATTGCAACTCCACTTGCATCACATATCACTTGAAATGTTTTCCCAAAATTTGGCAAGACCAGAATTGGTCGTTCTGTTATATTATCCCTCAATATATTGAAACTCTTCTTATCTTCTTCTATCCATTTAAAATACTTGTGTCTCTTATTCATTGTATCCGTCATTAGTGTACAAATCCCACTGAAATTTCTAATGAACTTCCTATAGAAACTGGATAATCCATGGAATCTTCTCACTTCAAACATACTCCTTGGT
>ML807242.1:139926-151208 GCA_009831015.1 Picea engelmannii
CAATATTTTACAAGATTATATAATTGACTAAAATATTCGCCAAAAAATTATATATAGATTTTATATTATTGATAAAATAGCCCTCAATTTTTCCTATGTATCATGGGGATTCGCCCATTTATTATACATATAAATTTAGGGGGTTCTTAAAATCACCCCTGCCTTCAACACAAAATATATTTAAATTCCGTTGCCGGGACTTGAACCCGGGTCTCTCGGGTGAGAGCCGAGTATCCTAACCAACTAGACTACAACGGAACTGTCAGTTTTTACGTATGGACGCTTTTGTCGAAGCCGTAACCAGAGCTAGATCCATCACTGTATTCCGGATATTTTCCAAAAATCAAATCCTTGCATGCGTTTTAATGTAAATCTGATCGTTGCATTAACCAGAACAGAAGTGCAGGTTGGCCTTGTGGAACAAACCATTCTCTTTCAGTTCATCCCTCACTACCTTTTCAATATGTCCTCATTTCAAAGTTCGCCCTTCGACATCATATAAATCTTCCATCTCATACGTGATGTTACTAGGTTTGGATGGAGAATTCATTTCCCTGCATTATCCAATGGGCTTAACATATGTCCGACAATTCAAATTGATTGGTTTCGAACGGGGAACTCTAAAAGATGCCAAAAAGTATTTGCAATCAGAATTTTGTGGTGTTTTCACTTTTCACTTCTCTGCTCAACTACCAGTCATTTGGAGAGGCGACGCTAAGTTTTGAAGGATGAAAAACACAAGCAACCATAATTGAAGGATGAAAACAAAGAATGCAGGTTCCACCGAGATTTGAACTCGGGTTACTGGATTCAGAGTCCAATGTCCTCACCACTAGACCATGGAACCGCATGAACTGCAAATAAAGAGGTTATATCATTTATATATACAATTCCTAAACCACAGAATGGACCAGGGACACTCCATCTGAATTACGTGCTTGGAGTGACAATAGTGTAAAGTAAAAATTTTACAGAGATTGATGGAAGCACTTCCAGCTTCAGAAGTAGGCTTTTGGAAAAAAATCTTATAGAACTTTATTCGTATAAATAGGTATAGAAGCAAAAGTTGAAAGTTGTGTGTCCAAGTAACCGTTGTAAAATACCATGAACCAAATGGTTGTGTGCCCAATTGCCTTCGACGAGTGCTTCTCTCGGATATCAAGGTTTGCCAATAATAATTGTAATCCTACATAATATAATTGAATATTGTTCCAAAATTGAAATCTAATAATAATAACTGTAATCCTGCACAAAATCATTAATATAATTGATGCCATGTAATCCTGCACAAAATCATTAATATAATTGATGCCATCTTGCTCAATCAAATTTAGAATACTACATTTATTTTCTTTGTTATTTGTTTAATTTTGGGTAAACATAACTTTTCACTTTTGAACATACAGTGCAAGTTGTAAGGTCAAGTTGTAAGGTCATGTGTGGATTATTTGTTAAGAATTTAATCTAGAGCGTAATAGATCTAAGTATAAGTATAGTATATTTTTTGTCAGGCAAATAATTAAATCTTTAAAGCAATTATAAATTAGAAGATTTTACTTTTAACCAGTTTTATAAGAGCAAGAAACTCACTTTCACACTTTAATTAATATGCAAATTTATCCTACTACATGTATTATTTTGTCTTATTTTTTTATCCAAGTACTTTTTCATTGTTGACAACAACTTGGTTGATTGTGCATTGAGAACCACTATGAACATTTGTTTCGTTGACTTTGACAACCCTTTTGTTGATAGTCTACTTGTTGACGACTCTCTTGTTGACAACCTACTTGTTGGTAATGCTCTTATCGGTAGTCACTTGTCTATGACACTCTTGTCGACGACCTACTTGTCAACAACCAAATCGTCTATGATAGACATCCAACTTGTTGATGGCCCTCCTATCGATAACTCCCTTTTTATGACAAGGTCATTGATGACCACCATATTGACAACTCCCTTGTCAATGGCACACTTGTAGATGGCCCCTCCTATTGACAGAGACCTTTCCAACCATCCTTTTGTCGACAAGCACTTCATCGACATTTCCTTTATTGACAAGTTCCTTGTTGACGGGTCCCATATTGATGACTTTCACATCAATCATACCCTTGTTGATGTCAATTCATAAGAACAACCTTGGCTAACCGAATCATCTCTCGCCACATGGTTGTTGACGCAGACCCCCCCTACTCTCCCTCGGGGCTGCTCGACCTCCCGATCAAGGATTGTTAAACGTTCTTGAGCTGGATTAGCTCCCTGGGACCTTACTGGTCTCAAAATCGAACAAACGTAGGCCCTGTTATCACCCTTAGGGTCTTCACAGTCACGATTTGATCGTCACCGATTTTTCCATCGATCGACGGTTCACAGAAATTGTGGGTTGTCAATGTGCTCTCCTTTTATCGAAGAGCTCTGTCCCCGCAATTGAAAAATTGCCCACTCAATCTCCTTTTAAATCGTGGTCGTTGATCTCTTGTCTCGTCGATATCAACGACGTTGACAAATTGCGGGCTACGAACTAGCGCGACCGTTAATTTCTCCTCTGCTCCCCGCAATGACTCCTCATCATCGATTTTCCCAATCTTCGATCGATAGTCGTCCGCGGGTCTTTTTCTTCTAGCGCCTTGACTCTAATATCACACTGACATATGCTAGCTCCTTCCTCCCCTATGGCCTTGGGATATGACCCAGGGCTTTACCTCCTGGTGCTACGAAACTTTGACACTTCACCCCAGACCAGATCAACGACCCTCGACCTCCTTCACGATCAACGATCGAGATTCACTTCGGGACTCCGCGCTTCGGGAGTTTACACTTTTGACCTCCGCTTTTCCTTGGAGTATTTTGTACCCGAAGATTTGGATCATGTGCCAGGTATCCACCTCGAATCAATGGCTCTAGTCCACTTTGGGACTTCGGCCTTCAGAAGTCTCAACCTTTCCACGCTGGTTTCCTCTCGGAATGATTTCACTCGGAGTTCACGATCTACCGACGCATGTCCTCCTTCACGATCAATGACTATGAGTGACTTCGGTTCTTAGGGATTCGGGGTTCTCAACTCTCCACCTTTTCTTTCACCCAGAGCACTTCCACCTGAAGTACACAATTTGTCGACACGTGTCCTTCTGGACCTGACGTCCACGATCCACTTTGGCTATTCGGGCTTCGGGAGTTTCAACTCCTGTACACTTGTTCCTTCCGAAGTGCTTTCACCTGAAGTTGATGGATTTCCACCACGCGCTCGTCTGGATCTGACGGTCTAGGTTTACTTCGGCTCTTCGGGGTTCGGGAGTTTCGAAACCTCCACACTTTCTTCCTCCCGAAGTTCTTCTACCCGAAACACACGATATCTTGACACGTGTCTCCCCCTTAATCTAACTGTTGCTATCCGCTTAGGCTCTTTGGGTTTCGGGAGTTTCAACTCTTGTGCACCCGTTCCTCTCGAAGTTCTTTCACCCGAAGATTCAGATCTGTCACCATGCATCCCTATGGATGATGGACGGTCCCTAACCTCTTCAGGACTTCGGCGAATCCTCGCTCCTATGTGCACGCATAGACTTAAATCTTGTGTGCTTTGTCCTAGATCCAACAGTCTGGAATGATTCCTGTCCCTCCTGGGTGGATCTTAATCAATGGCTCGTGAAACCTTTAGAACTTTGTTTCCTTTGAATTTTTCTCCCCGATATCTCTCTGACCCTTTGACTCCTTAGAGGGTTTACTCCAACACTTAGTCAAATTTCCAATCTGTGCACTCCTTGCAACAGATTCCTATGCAAGACTTGGCTTCTTGTGGGCGACTATGCACACCTTACAGCAGTCCCTTTGCACTCTTTTCAATGGAAGTTTCACGCTATCTCTTCTGAGATCCTAAGTCGAAATAGACTCTATCAATGCATTCCCTACGGACTATATGCACACCTTGCATAAACTCAACGAAGAGAAACAATTGAAACTTATTCAAATGCTTCACAGTCTCATACTTTCAATAACATAACCCATTCATTCATGAAATCAAAAAAATAACAGGGAAACTGTAAACAGTAGTGACACCGTGCATTGAGTCAATATCCCTCTGTTATATTCACTCCAATGTAAAATGGCTACAACCTGAAAACAACTTACATTCAGTAACAACTATCTCCTATTCTGCAGCTAACCTTATTCAGGTATACAATGCACCTACTTATACAAGAGGTCCTCTCAGGTTTTCTCCAACTACCTACCTGATCGAAATTAAATTCTGCAGCGACTTAAGTCCTATTACATAAACATCTGTGACAAACAATTTAAGGCAATTCTTCAGATCCACACCAAAATCAAATAACAAAAGGATGATATGATCTCTTATGGTCTTAACGTGATCGTTCAACTTCCTCCCATTAACTTCTTCGATTCGTCTTTTACTCAAACGTTCTCTGAGGTACACCATCTTTCAAAGTTTAAATTTTACTCAAAAGGCGTGCTAAGCATTGTGTTGTCATCCCATGTGGCTTGTTGATGATGCTCTTACATCATACTCCTCTGGGCAGAAAAATCATGGACTCCTATCCATGAGCTCCTGCACTAACCTTCCATGCTTCTGGATATCAACTTCACTTACCCAACTGGCATATTCTATCGGGTGTCCCTTCCACTTGACTAAATATTCAAAATAGTTCTTCCTCATGGTCTTCTTGTCAATCCTCTGATCAACAATCTTCTCCATCTATGGTTTTTCTGCTACATGCATCTACTTCTCCCATTGAATCTTCTCTTGATCTTCTGATCTCTCTGTGTCATCTTCTCTGTAAGGATACAGGTCTGAGATGTTGAATATGGGTGATATTCCCACATCCTTTGGCAGCTCTAGCTCATAATAATTGTTACCAAATTTTCTTAAGATCTTGCATGGTCCAATCTTCTTCAATTTCATCTTGTTATATGTTCCTCTTGGGAACCTTTCCTTTCTCAAGTGTGCTAAAACTTGATCCCCTACTTCAAATTGAAGTTCTCTTCTGTGTTGATCAACTCTGCATTTATACTCTGCATTTTTGTTATGCAACTTCTCCTTGATCTAATCATGAAGCTTCTGCATTTCTGCAGCGAAGTCTTCTACTCCAGTACTTCTGAATTCACTATGCTCCATGTCTCTCAACTCTGATACCCCGCTTGGAATCATCTCATAGACTATCTGGAATGGTATTTTTCATGTACTCATGTTTGGTGAATTATTATATGCAAACTTTGCTTGTGACAGAGTTTGATCTCGCTGGCTATGATGTTCAGTGACCAAACTTCTCAACAAATTTCCTAAACTCCTATTTACCACCTCAATTTGTCCATCTGTTTGAGGGTGATATGATGAAATAAAAGATACTTATGTCCCCATATTCTTCCATAATGTTCTCCATAAATGACCAACAAATTTAGTGTCTATGTCTGAGACAATTCTCTTGGGCAATCCATGAAGTCTCACAACTTCCTTGAAAAACAAATTTGCAACATCTGTTGCATCAGTGGCCGCCTTCCGGCATGGGATAAAGTGTGCCATCTTCGAAAATCTATCAACAAAAACAAATATGGAGTCACTTCCCCTCTGGGTTCTTAGCAATCCCAACACAAAATCCATGCTTATTTCATCCCAAGGCCTATTTGGAATGGGCAGTGGCTGATACAATCCATTGTTTTGTTTATTTCCTTTTTCATACTAGCAAATCTTTCATTTGTTCACAAACATTTTCACCTATGCTCTCATACCGGGCCAATAGTATGAGTTTTTCAATTGTGCAAATGTCTTGTCATGGCCGAAATGTCCTGCTAGACTTCCATTGTGTTTTTCCTTCAACAGATTTTCCCTCATCGAGCACCTTGGTACGCACAATTGACAACCTTTAAACAACAATCCATCTTGAATCACATTCTATGTCCACTGGCTTATGTCTCTGAGCACAGGTTTTGTACATGCTTCATATGCTTCTTTAAATTATGGATCATCACAATACATATCCTTAAGGTGTTCAAACCCTAAGGTCTTGACCCGAAATTTTTGCAGAATCATACATCTCATGCTCAATGCATCAGTGACTTTGTTAGCATTACCAAAAACATGTTTAATGACAAAATTGAAAATTTTCATAAACTCTATCCACTTAGCATGTCTTTGGTTTAACTTCTCCTACCTAGTTATGAATTGTAAAGCTTGGTTATCACTATACAAGACAAATTCCTTTGGAACAAGGTAGTGCCTTCATTTCTTCAAGGCTTGAATTATGGCATAAAATTGTTTTTCATATGTGGAGTACTTTCCTTTAGTCGCATTCAACTTCTCACTAAAATATGCAACGGGCCTATTGTCTTGGCTCAAGACTGCTCCAATTGCAACTCCACTTGCATCACATCTCACTTGAAATGTTTTCCCAAAATTTGGCAAGACCAGAATTGGTCATTCTATTATATTATCCTTCAATATATTGAAACTCTTCTCAGCTTCTTCTGTCCATTTAAAATACTTGTGTCTCTTATTCACTGTATCCGTCATTAGTGTACAAATGCCACTGAAATTTCTAATGAACTTCCTATAGAAACTGGATAATCCATGGAAGCTTCTCACTTCAAACATACTCCTTGGTGATGACCATTCTTTGATTTCTCTGACCTTCTCGGGATCCATCTTCAATTCACTTGAAGAGATCACAAAACCCAAGTAAATGAGTTATATCTTCATAAAAGAGGACTTCTTCAGATTTATCAACAACTTCTCCTCTTGTAGTCTCCTCATCACTAATGTCAGATGTCTCAAATGTTCTTCTTTAGTTTTACTAAAGACCAGTATATCATCCAGATATACAATCACAAACTTACCAATGAAATCCTTCAATACTTCATCAGCCTCATAAAATTACTTGGGGCATTTGTTAATCCAAATGGCATAACAAGCCACTCATACAACCCCTCATTTGTCTTAAAGGTTGTCTTCCACTCATCACCTTCTCTCATTCTTATCTGGTGATATCCACTTTTCAAATCTATCTTTGAAAAAAAAATTGATCCACTTAAGCAATCAATTAAGTCATCCATCATAGGCAAAGGAAATATATACCTGATGGTGATCTTGTTTATGGATCTTGAGTCTGTACACATTCTCCATCCTCCATATTTCTTTGGACTCAACACAGTTGGTAGTGCACATGAACTCAAGATTTCTCTGACCAAACCCTTGTCTAATAATTCCTAGACTTGTTTCTTTACCTCCTCATTCTCTTGAGGTGTCAGTCTATATGTTGCTTTGTTCGGCAGACTTTCTCCTGGTATCAATTCAATATGATGGATTATACTTCTAATAGGTGGAAATGAGTTAGGAAACCCATCCACTACTATGTCAGGGAAATTCTTCAACAACTCATGAACTTCTTCAGGAAAATCATCCATAGAAGTACTTGTAAGGAAAACTCTAGGTTTCCTCACCACAGCAAATTGCATCTATTATTCCATCTTGACTTCACTTGGGAGTTCCTTCCCACTCATGAGAAGTATGTTTGTGTTGGATTCTTCCTTCACTTTCTTCTCCTCTATTGGCAGCAACATGTGTGTCCTACCATTATTTTCCAAAGTGTAAGTGTTATTTCTCCCATCATGAATGACATTCGTGTCAAACTGCCATGGTCTTCCCAACAAAACATGACATACATCCATGGGGATTACATCACATATAATCTCATCTCTATATCCACCTATTTTAAATTCAACAAGGCATTGTTTAGTTACCATTACCCGGTGTCCTTTTTGCAACCATGAGACCTTGTATGGATTTGGATGTTCATTTGTCTCCAGCTCCAATTTCTCCACCATCTCTGTGGATACTAGATTGTCGCTGCTCCCACTGTCAATTATCACCTTGCATACTTTGTCTTTAGTCTTGCAAGTTGTCCTGAATAAACTGGTCCTCTGCACTGGTTTTTCAACTTCTAGTTCTGGCTTCAAGAGAACCTTCCTCAGCATCAGATATTTTCCATCCTCTGTACCTTCTGCTTCAACATTCCTTTTCTGTGATTCTGAAATGTGAGCTTCACCTCCTCTTTATTTATTCCTCTCGAGGCACTCCCAAGACTTGTGTCCTGGTTTTCCAAAGGTATAACATATTATCTCTCCTCCTCTGCTTCTTCCTCTTCCTCTGGAAAAAAGAATTTCTTCCACCAGGTTGTCTCCCTCTGGAGCTTCCTCCTCTTTCTGAGTGACTGTGGGTTTTCTCATCCTCACCCTTGGGATTCTGTGCCTTATCATGGGAAACTCCTTTACCTATGTTCAGGATTCTACCCCTACCTCGTTGGCTTTGTTTTCTGGCCAACTTCTCCTCTACTTTCAATGCATATCGATATGCCTCCTCTACTGTCCTCACCAACATCATGTTGATTTCATCTTGTATTTCATATCTCGGGCCATTTATGTACCTGACAACTTTCTCTTCATGTCTCTCCCTCCGTCCATTCCTGATGTTTAGCTTGTAAAACTCTTTTGTGTACTCTTTCACTATCATTCCTTTCTGTCTCAGGTTCTGCATCCTCCTGAACAGATTTATCTGATAATCCTTGGGCATGAACTTATCCTTCAGTTTGGCTACCATCCTATCCCAACTATTAATATTTTTTTTTCCTTTGCTCCTCCTATCAGCCTGCAGTTCATCCCACCACAGTGTTCCATGTCCATTAAGTCTGGTGACATGTCTTACCTTATTTTCCTCATTGACATCTTCATAGTCAAAATACTTTTCCATGGACCTTATCTAGTCCAACAGCTCTTCAACATCTAGATTTCCTTCATACATTGGGATGTCTATCTTTGACCTAGCTCCCAACTTCACAATAAATTTTAGTAAGAGTTCTTCGATAGCATCTTGTTGATATTATGGTAGCTACGGGAGGTATTTACCTCCACATATAAACCTGACAAGAATAGAATATTCTGGGAAGCAAGAAGAAACCCTAATTAGTTGGCTAATAACCCTAGAAGACAAATCGGCTCAAGAGGATAGCTTGTATTAGGTTATTAGCCTCCAAGAGAAGAAGTCGACTAAAGGAAATATTATATACTAAGTAAATAGGCACCCAGAATGAGAAGTTAGCCCAGGCAGTTTTCCAAATTTAGTATAAATATAGGAGGCCAGTCTTCATTCTAGCAGGCATTCTTAGAACTGCAGAAGAAACACTTGTGTGCACTACAGTTGGCCAATTTGTGCGCAAGTTTGGAGGAGAGTTGTCGTTGCAGTTGTTGCAGCTAGCAGATTTCGGTTTTGGCTTGGACTATCTCTTGGTTATGGTTTGGAATCTTTGATTAGCTCTTTCTTAGTGTGTTATCCTTGGAGAAATATCTGACACCCTTTGTTTGACTATGTATCTTAGGGTTTGCTTCTGGAATGATTCTCTGTCAAGGTTAAGGTGCTCGGGGGTGGCTTCGGCCTATGGTTGGGTGACAATATTGATATTGTCTATGGTTAAACGAGCACATCCATTATATTCTAACAGGTTATGGGACCACACCTTCTTCATTCAGTCTAACCACTGGAAGGGAGCATATCCATAAGGATACCAATCTTGTTGAAGAACCATTGCTAGGGTTTCTAGCACAAGCAGTTACCAAAGCACTACCGCTAGGGTTACTAGCAGGTGCAGTTGAAAAAACTCTAACCCTCTCATTGAGGCACCTTAAGTGAAGGGATTGACATAATTTTTGGATAGACTAGTGCGCCATAGCCTAGTGCATCTCCTGGTACTCTCAGCAAGCAAAAACGCCAAGTTTGATTTTTTGGTCAAATCTAGGGTTGACCTAGTCAAGGCAACCATGACTTACTCTATGAAGTCAGAAAACAAGTTAGATGGGGCTTCTAACTTCATAGCGTGGAAGACAAGGATTTACCTCATCCTTTCCAAGAATAAAGTGTTGGATATCGTGAAAGGAAATATCGTGGAACTAGAGTTTGAAGAAGAAAAAGAGAAGGAACCGCAAAACGTTGAAGTTATGGAGAAGTTAAAAGACGGTGACATCAATGCCATGAGTATCATAGTGGACTCTATAAAATACCACTTGATACCCTACATCTCCCATCTTGACTCATCTAAGAAGATGTATGATTCCCTAACAAACCTCTTCTTAGTCAGAAACATTGGACAAGTAATGAGTCTGAAGAATGAGCTCTGTGACATGAAGATGAATGATGATGACAACATAACATCATAATTTATGAGGATATCTCAGTTAAGAGATCAACTACAAGCTATTGAAGAGATCATCTCAGAGAAGGAACTGGTAAATATAGTATTCAATGGTCTTCCCAAGACATCAGATGCATTTGTCGCAAGTATGAACACAAGGAAGGAGTATCCTACATTCGAAGAACTTTAGACTTTTTGTGCACAAGAAGAATCAAGGATTAGTGAAAAAGAGAAACCTCAAAATAAATACGATGATCAAGCCTTATTCAATAATTTCAGGAACAAAAGGAAGTTTGGTTCAAGGAAGAATCCAAATCAAGAGAAAGATATGTCAGAAATATAATTATTCAACTGTTGAAAGTATGGTCACTACAAGAATCATTGTCCCGAGCTAAAGAAAAGGAAGGAGACACACGAAGCATCAGTTGCTGAAGAAAAGGAACCTTCAAAGAAGATTAAGCAAGATGAAACATACTTCATCTTCTAAGACAAGGTAAACAAAACTCTTCATAGTTCTTGTACATACCATGTTTTTTGTACATATCTTGCATATTTATTTCTTAGAAGATAATATGTTCAAAGAGAAACTATACTTATGGAAGAACAACAAGATAAGGATTTCTACAAGTCAGACAATACACATGAAAGGATGAAGTACATCAACAAACCCTTGTAACAATTCATGTGGAAGTTATTATCAGAATCAATCTTGAATAAACCTAGAAGAAGTAAAGACAGAAAGAAGTCAGCAATCAAGAGGAAATTGGAAAAATATTTGTGACACTTGCAGAAGGCAATAAGGAAGCAGACGAAAGCGTGGACTCTCCTAGATGGAGGGAGCAGATTATATTATCAAAAGAAGAACATGCATTCATGCATGAAGCAAGGATTAGGAGGGAGATAATCCTAAATTATATGATCCATTGAATATGATGAAGTATCTATCCATGGTTGTTATCCTCATTTTTGGTTATCAAGATGATGACATGATAATGACACGGTGATAGAAGATCTAGCTCTTCTTTAAGATCATTTTCATGAAGAAAGTTACACTTGTCAATCTCTCAAAATCACTCTTTTGGAGACAGTACGCAG
>ML807242.1:155596-173849 GCA_009831015.1 Picea engelmannii
TTCTTCTCTTGTCCATTCAATACTTTAGAACTAGGGAAAGAGTAGTATTCTGTCACTGTTTGTTCCAGATCCAGGTGGATCTGGGGAGATCGGTTTGTGTCCGCACTTACGGATTTATCCTAAAACAATGGTAGCAACCATGAAAAGTAGCACGTGTTCAGTGTGACTTCAGAAGAAGTCTTCTTCGAAAAGAAGCCTTAAAGTAATCCCTGATTGTCCATCCACATCCATGAACCTATGATGAAAGAAAGAAGTTGGAATCTTTAGAGCATGGAATCTATAGAAAACTCCATGAACTCAAGAGCTAAAGAGAAACATGAGGAAGAACATGAAGATTCCAAGAGAGAAAGAAAAGATAGAACAACTAGTCAGTGTATCAAGAATCACAAGACTACCAACCTGATATGAACTCACTAAAAGAAATCAAGTAGAGGAACTGAAAGTCGTGATAAAGAACAATGTATGGAAGACTTATGAATGAAATCATTGCAAGATCCAGAACTAGAGGTTCTCCCAGATGGAGGGAGAAGACTATGATGATTGCTTGTAAACCAGACATACCTCTACATGAGCCAGTATATCATCTGCAATATCCATAGGTTGGAGTTTACATGTAGAGAAACCTCAAAGGCTTTGAGGTATACCAGAAAGAGACCCTTGTATGCAAATGGAAGAAGATTTTGTATGGATTCAAACAACTTGGTGCAGAGCCTTCAATACAAAGCATAAGCGTGGTGAAAAGATTTCTATAATAGAGATATTGTATCAGAATGGTTACTCAGAAATCCAGGATGATGGATTGCTAATCCATGACAAACTCTCATAGATATGTTCCATTTTGAGCCCTGCCATGATGTTATGAGCTAGCAAGAAACAAAAGATGAATCCAACAAAGATATACTACATTGATCAGAGCTATATGAAGCCTTTAGAGAAAACCAATGTTCCAGAAAGACTGAAGTGCATTGAGATCAAGCATTACATTCTTCGTGATGAAGTCCAGAAAGGAGAAGTGGTTCTCCAATATATATCTCCACATATGAGAAGATAAGCAGACATTTTGGTAAATCCTCTGTTTAAGATGAAAGAGTTTGTGTACTCAAGTTAGAGCTCGTGGAGACAACTTCCTTATTGAAAAAGGAAGAGATGACTCCCAGGTTGGGAGGGAGAACTGATGTGTTATTGATTTATGGACAGTCATTTTTCAGTTCAAAAAATGGTCCAGGATGAGCAGTTCCTTTCTAGTTCGAAAAGTGGTTTGAGATTTATGACGGACATGCATTTTCCAGTTCGAAAAATTGTCCAGATCGAACGGCCATTTTCATAATGAAAATGGTTCGATGGATTGCTGATGTACCATAGACAGTGATTCCCCTTGTGGTTAACATAGGGAATGGTCTAGGACAATCTCTCTTCTTGAAGGTCACTCTTAGTGGTGGTCAAGAAGACTGGTCTGCCTCGTCGGACAGTCATTCTTTCGAAGCTGACAATTGTGAGCAATTTCGAAGAATGGTCCATTTTGGAGCTTGGTGCAGGACAATCATTTCCTTTGGAAATGGTCCAGACAGTCATTCCCTAGGGCATATTCATTCTCTCCGGACTGCACTTTTTTTAATGTTGGAGGAATGACCCAGATAGGTGAATGGTCCAGGTTCAACAATCAGGGACAGGCATTCCCTATCGCAGATTCATTCTCTCCAGGTTGCACTTTGTTTAGTGCTAGAGGAATGGCCCGAATAGGGAATGGTCCAAGCTCAGAAATTGGGATAGTTATTCTTCCTTGCTTGAGAAGAATAGTCCAGATAGCTCATCATTGATGTTTTACCTTCTGAGGGCAGATCCTTCCAGATCTCACATATGTGAGTGGAAGAATGGACCAGATGACTCAGTTTATATCATAACAATGCTTTTTGTCCAGGTTGATATCAGATGATATGATTGTTATGGAGACTGTATGTCTCCGGACAGTAGATGCATACTATTGTGGTGGATGTGTTCCACTTATTGTGACTATATGTCACTGATCAATTATATGTGTTCTACTTGGTGTGGTAGTGTACCACTGGATAGTAGTTGTGTACTACTATGGATAGACACAGTTGTGTTCTATTGAATGACATTGTTCTGATTACCTTGAAGACTAGCAGTAGTGTTGGAAAATGTTCAATCAGCTAGATAGATGATCAATGGACAGAGATTTCCCAGATGGAAAATGGCCCAGGGCATTTATTCTTCTAGGGAATATGTCCAGATTAGAAGAATGGTTCTTGTGTCACTCTGTGGAGTGAGTGACTTATCCAACATTATGTCTGATTACTCAGATGGAGTATGGTTTCGAGAGATGATGCAGCTGATGACACTGATACTAATGATGGTGCTCATTATCTATTCATGAGATAGTCTATACAACTATGTTGATGCTACCGAGTGAATGGTATGTTTGTGCTCAAGACCATTACCTTCAATACCTCCCTAGCTAAGAGGGAGTGTTGATATTATGGTAGTTGCGGGAGGTATTTACCTCCACATATAAACCTGACAAGAATAGAGTATTCCAGGAAGCAAGAAGAAACCCTAATTAGTTGGCTAATAACCCTAGAAGACAAGTCGGCTCAAGAGGATAACTTGTATTAGGTTATTAGCCTCCAAGAGAAGAAGTCAGCTAAAGGAAATATTATATACTAAGTAAATAAGCACCCAGAATGAGAAGTCAGCCCAGGCAGTTTGCTAGATTTAGTATAAATACAGGAGGTCGGTCTTCATTCTGTAAGGCATTCTCAAAACTGCAGAAGCAACACTTGTGCGCACTGCAGTTGGCCAGTTTGTGCGCAAGTTTGGAGGAGAGTTGTCGTTGCAGCTAGCAGATTTTGGTTTTGGCTTGGACTATCTCTTGGTCATGGTTTGGACTCTCTGATCAGCTCTTGCTTGGTGTGCTATCCTTGGAGAAAGGTGCACCACCCTTTGTTTGGCTATCTAGCCTAGGGTTTTCTTCCATAATGATTCTCTATCAAGGTTAAGGTGCTCGGGGGTGGCTTCGGCCTATGGTTGGGTGACAATATTGATATTGTCTATAGTTAAACGAGAACATCCATTATATTCTAACACATCTCCCCTACAACTTCTTCAACTTTTGTCTCCTCACTTTATGCCTCAATGATGTCTCCAGCATCAAGTGGTCTTCTCTGCATTGCTTCCATTGCTTCCAACCTTGCACGCAGTTCTCTCATTTCCCTTTCGACTGCTTGATTGGATACAGGTATCTCCATGTGTCTCCTCAGTGACATTGTGTTGATTGTTTCTCACTCATAGAGTACAAATTTGAGTTCTTGATGGCTCTGATACCACTTGACGCAGACCCCCCCCCACTCTCCCTCGAGGCTGCTCGACCTCCCAATCAAGGACCGTTAAACATTCTCGATCTGGATCATCTCCTTGGGACCTTACTGGTCTCAAACACAAACAAACATAGGCCTTGTTATCACCCTCAGGGTCTTCACGATCACGGTCTGATCATCACCGATTTTTCCGTCGATCAACAGTTCACAGAAATTGTGGGTTGTCAATGTGCTCACCTTTTATCATAGAGCTTTGTCCCTGCAATTGGAAAATTTCCCACTCAATATCCTTTTAAATCATGGACATTGATCTCTTGTCCCATCGAGATCAACGATGCTGGAAAATTGTGGGCTACGAACTAGTGTGACCGTTAATTTTTCCTTCGCTCCCTGCAATGACTCCTCATCGTCGATTTTCCCGATCTCTAATCGATGGTTGTCTGCGGGTCATGTTATTCTAGTGCCATGTCTCTAATCTCACACTGATAGATGCTAGCTCCTTCCTCCCCTATGTCCTTGGGCTATGACCCAAGGCTTTACCTCCTGGTGCTACGAAACTTTGACACTTCACCCCAGGCCAGATCAAAGACCCTCAGCCTCCTTCACGATCAATGATCAAGATTCACTTCGTGACTCCACGCTTCGGGAGTTCTCACTTTCGACCTCCACTTTTCCCCGGAGTATTCTGTACCCGAAGCTTTGGATCAAGTGCCACGTATCCACCTCGAATCAACAACTCTAGTCCACTTCGAGAATTCGGCTTTTGGAAGTCTCAACCTTTCCACGTTGGTTTCCTCCCGAAATTCTTTCACTCAGAGCTCACAATCTACCGACGCGTGTCCTCCTTCACAATCAATGGCTATGAGTGAATTCAGTTCTTCGAGCTTCAGGGTTCTCAACTCTCCACCTTCGCTTTCACCCGAAGTACACGATCTACCGGCACATGTCCTTCTGGACCTAACGGTCACGATCCACTTAAACTATTCGGGCTTCGGGTTTTTCAACTCCTATGCACTCATTCCTCCCAGAGTGATTTCAGCCGAAGTTGAAGGATTTACACCACGCATCCATCTGGATCTGATGGTCCAGGTTTACTTCGGCTCTTCAAGGTTCGGGAGTTTCAAAACCTCCACACTTGCTTCCTCCCAAATTTATTCTACCCAAAACACATGATCTCTTGACACGTGTCTCCCCCTTAATCTGATGGTTGCTATCCGCTTCGTCTCTTTGGGGTTCAGGAGTTTCAACTCATGTGCACCCATTCCTCCCAAAGTGCTTTCACCCGAAGATTCATATATGTCACCACGCATCCCTATGGATGATGGATGGTCCCTAGCCTCTTCGGGACTTCAGTGAATCCTCGCTCCTATGTGCACGCAAAGACTTAAATCTCGTGTGCTTTGTCCTAGATTCAACGATCTGGAATGATCCTCGTCCCTCTTGGTCAGATCTTAATCGATGGCTCGTGAAACCTTCAGAACTTCGTTTCCTTTGAATTTTTCTCCCCAATATCTCTCTTGATCTTTATCTCTCTGACCCTTTGACCGCTCAAAGGGTTTACTTCGACACTTAGTCGAATTTCCAATCTATGCACTCCTTGCAACAGATTCCTACACAAGACTTAGCTTCTTGCAGGTGACTGTGCACACCTTGCAGCAGTCCCTTTGCACTCTTTGCAATGGAAGTTCCATGCTATCTCTTCTGAGATCCTGAGTTGAAACAGACTCTGTCAACGCATTCGTTGTGGACTATATGCACACCTTACATAAACTCAATGAAAAGAAACAATTGAAACTTATTCAAATGCTTCACGGTCTCATATTTTCAATAACATAACTCATTCATTCATGAAAGCAAAACAATAATAGGGAAACTATAAACAGTAGTGACACCATGCATTGAGTCAATATCGCTCTGTTATATTCACTCCAATGTAAAATGGCTACAGCTTGAAAACAACTTACATTCAGTAACAACTATCTCCTATTTTGCAACTAACCTTATTCAGGTATACAATGCACCTACTTATATAAGAGGTCCTCTCGGGTTTCCTCCAACTACCTACCTGATCAGAATTAAATTCTACAGCTACTTAAGTCCTATTACATAAACATCTGTGACAGACAATTTAAGGCGATTCTTCAGATCCACGCCAAAATCAAATACCAAAAGGACGATTTGATCTCTTTTGGTATTGGCGCGATCGTTCAACCTCCTCCCATTAACTTCTTTGATTCATCTTTTACTCATAGGTTCTATGAGATACGCCATCTTTCAAAATTTAAATTTTACTCAAAAGGCATGCTAAGCATTGTGTTGTCATCCCATGTGGCTTTTTTGATGATGCTCCTACATCAGATGTACATGTTAGGACACAATGACAACACACCTTGATGACTCTTGGCTTTCCACTTACCTCCTCCGATAAAAAAAATTGACCATTCACTTCTGTAACTAAAACACAATTCTATATATACAATGTATTATATGAATCATTGGAAACATAACATATTTACCTTAAATCTCTCTCACACATAGTAGTATACATGGCATTTAGATAGTAATACACACATTCTTCCATCTAGTTTGTTTTATGCACATTTGTTTTGATTATTTGCTTCATTCTTTTCATGCTTTTACTTTCCACAACTTAAATTAGTTTCACACAATTTAAGTCATTGTCCAATTTTCATCCTAGAATCAAGATCAATGGCATCATAGCCATACAATGTAAGCAACATAGTTTCCATGTTTAACCTCTCCTTTGTATGCATATTAATATATTTTATCAACATCACCACTTGAATATTCATCCTTCTTCCATTTTTTATTATCTACCCGGTAGAATGTAGAAGAGAATTGTCCCTAAAACAAAAGACATCAAAACAATCTCTTCGATGGAGTAACTCCTTGAAGATAGTCTTAACCAATAAAGTAGAGACACGATAGACAAGTTCATAAATATATTAAAGAAGTTCATGGACATATACCACTCCTCCAACAATGGTTTTAAAGCTCCTCTTTGATGGATCCGCGCCTTTCAAAGTCCAAATAAACCTTGACATCCTTAGCATTGAGGAAAAGGTTGATGCAAATGCAATAGAGCCTAGATTCAATAACTTGAATCCTTCTTCAGTGCAAATAATTTCATCAATAGTGAGGAGTTCATCATTGCTACATTAAAGATGTCTACCACAACACATTGTTGGTGTGAGAATCTCAATGAACAACACATTGTAGACAAGAAACTCCCCATTGACACATGGGAAATCCTTTATGTAGTAGTGAAAGAGGCTTATTATCCTCCCAAGCATGAGGATCAACTTTACAAGCGATTGAAATAATTATGCCAATGTAGATACTAAACTTCTTAGAGATACAACGGTTAATTCTATCAAATCATGGATAAGCTACACATTATAGATTCAGAGAATCAAGTATGTAAGTGGTCTAAGTGCTTATCTTCAACATGAGATGGAGGCATTAGGGGAATTTTGAGGTAAAAAATGGGTCTCTAAACAAAAAATGTACTATAAAAATCAACTTTAAAAGAACCAATAGGATTCAAGATACCCTATAGTGAATCGATACCCTATAGTAGAAGTCAAGATACCCTATAGTGAATCCATATCATTGACATCGATTGACATGATTCTACTTTCCTCAACCTATCAATGATAAAAACAATTAATTATGTAATTGTAATGCAATTCTATATATTCAAATTATTATATGAACCATAAGAAACATAACTTCTTATTTTAATGTGTTGTCTTACTCAACAATGTACATGCCATTCATACAATTATTAGTGAATGAAAACTTTTGAATACTGGGAATGTGTTCATGCTCGATATTGGCTACTTCATAGTGCTAATGATTTGTAGGGCCTAATCAAATTGTAGTCTTCAATGGGACACTCAATACTAGATCCAAATATGTCTTTGCTTCTCATTGTAGGCACATATGGCCCAAATTAAATGTAGGCACATGTGTATTTTTAACTAATTATCAACCATACATGCTTTGTAACACATTTCAATTAAAGTTCTATATGGGATATAGAGCTTTAATTTCCTTATAACTACTCCAATGCCAATGTGATGGCCTCTATCATTTGTTTAATTATGTTTGCTCTTCATGTCATACCATTCCACTTCCTTTTTTCAATCAACAAGGCTGAAAATATAAACAACTCAATCAAATTGGTTAAGACGATAAAATAATATTATCACTATTTCCTTTTTGGAATCAATAAAGCTGGCAATATAAATAACTAAGTGTGTATGCTTTCACAATTGGTTATAATTGTTGTAGAAATTTCTAGAAATAAAATGTGTAGATAGTTTTTAAACATCCAACGTTTCAAGTGGACACTCCACCCATCATCGAGGACTCAATCAAATTGGTTAAGAATATCAAATAATATCATCACCAACTATATAACTTGTTAATATTAGTTAATTATTATGACATTGTTCACCGATGGTATTTTAACTTTGAACGAAAGCTTTCATAGGGCACATGACAACCCAAATTAAACAATCCCATATAGAGCTCCTTGTTTTTATTCCAATCATCTAATTGTTTCAACATTTTCATTTAATAATAACTACAATTATGTACACATTTATTGACTATAATTGACATCTTTATCAATTAAATTCAAAATACTACATTTAAAGATTATTTATTATTATTATTATTTTACATGTAAATAAGCATTCCTCCCTCAAGCTCGTAACCAAAGATGTGATTGTTGGTACCTTTCCAACCCCAATTAATAATTGGCTCACAAATATTGAACCATGTCACAAATGAGATTTGAACCTGGGTGGGAAGATTATCAATTTCTCTATGAACCAACCGAGCTAGATCTAGTTACTTTTTTCTATTATTTGGTTAACACCTCGTAAACATAACTCCTAAAATTTGAATGCCATGCAAGTTGTAAGGTCACACATTAATATATTGGTTAAGGACTCAATATACAATGTAATAATTATGAGCATTATTATATTTTTCAAGGGACAAACAACAAAATATTTAAAGGAGTCATGAATCACGAGATATTTCTTCTAACAACTTATGCAAAGGCATTAAACCCATTCTCGCACTCAATTGTTATGCAAAATTATGCTACTGTGTGTATGTTTTTACCTTCATTTTTTATCCAAGAACTCTATTATTGTTGACAAAAACTTGTTTTCATCAATATTGACAACCATCGTGGACATATGATTTGTTGACTTTGACAACCCTCTTTTCGATAACTTGCTTGTTGATCACACTCCTACCAAAAACTTGCTAGTTGATCATGCTCTTGTCGTTACCTTGATTGTTTATGATACTCTTGTTTGACATACATGATGATGATCCCATCCCACTTGATGATGATTATTTTGTTGATGCCCTACTTATGTGTGACATAATTGTTAACAACCAACTTGTTGATGGCCCTCATCTTGATAAATTCCTTTTCAATGGCCCTCATCTTGACAACTCCCTTTTCGATGGTATGCTTATCAATGATCCCTCTTGTCAACATACACCTCATCGACCATCATTTTGTCAACAACTCTTTTGTTTATGGGTTCCTCATTGATGGGTCCCATATGGGTTACCCTCATGTCAATGATACCCTTGTTGACATCATCTCAACATAAAGATTGCAATTTAGTGAATTAGTGCCCAATGGCATGGTATTACATGTTATTACAAAATAACAACTCATCTTGAAATCTCTCGACTTTCGACCTATGTCATCCCATTAACAGTTAAACAAACACTTCATAACTTCAATGTTATTATATGTGTACATTGTATTATATAGATCATAGACACCATGATTTTTTTCTATTCACTCTCTTTCCATGAGAAATATATATGTCATTCACACAACTATACATACACTATTCAATCTAGTTTGTTTTTTGCTTCATTCTTTTCATGCTTCCACTTCCCATAACTTAATCAATCCCACTCTCTTTAAGTTGTCCCTAATTTCCATCCTATAATCAATATCAATTTATTCTAAACTACTACTTAGTAGCTAACATCAAAGACTCCAAAAGAGGCTCTATAACAAGATCTAATTTAGACAACAATGCACCTTAGATAGCATTATTTGAAAAGTAGGAGAGATACATATATGATACTTAGAAACCCTACTTATCATTTTTTTTTTCCAAGGAAAACCTCATGAGGAAACTCAAGGGATGCTTCCCCATATTCATTGATGGTATCCCTAGTAAACCTGCCACAGTGTATACTAGTGCATTTTACCTAGCCAGGAACCTCTTACACATAACTAGCCATATGCCTAGCAACATTGACGACGAGTGGTTGAGCTAACCCCTTGGGTGGCCCTACTTCACAGTTGTGCAAATGAATTTAGCTGTAAATTTTTCCCAAATATTAAATTTGTTTGATAAAATAAAAACACTAACATAAAAGGCATGGGCTAGAAGTTAGCTAAAATGCCCCACTTCCATGCTACTTTTTTAATCTTTTCAAGTGGGCATATATTTCATTGTAAATAAGAAAAATGTAATTTCATAATTATAAACACTAGAAGGGACAATGGATCCCGTAGAATTTGCAAATATGTGATATGTCATAATCGAGGGAAAGGGGGATGTTTAAGTTAATGGGTAGACAACATTAACACAAAATATTCATTAGAGAAATTTTGAGGTAAAAAATGGGTCTCAAAACAAAACAAAAAGTGCTATCAACATCAACTTTAAAACAACCAATAGGATTCAAGGTGATGATGTCAACCATATGGGTAAATAGTTTTGGAGGGAAAGAAAGAAAACTATTTTTTTACTATCATATTTTGACTTATTTCCTTATAGGTTTACTCAAATTTCAAGTGTAGGCATTGGTTGGATGCATAATTAGATTTTGTGTCCAATGAGTACACACTTTGCAATTTTTAATTGATCCACAGTGAAATAAACTAGAAATGCATGAAAAAAAGTGTGTTTTTTTTTTCAAAATACATTTTTTGTCATGTATTTCTAGTTTATCTCATTGTGAGTCTATTAAAAGTATGCAGAGTGGATATTCATTGCTACATCCAATGAGTGCATACACTTGAAATTTGAATAAAACTATAAGGAGATAAGTTAAAAATACGATATAAAAAAGTAGTTTTCTTTCTTTCCGTTTAAAAATTCATAACTCTTATTTTATTATTTTATTATTTCCCTTAGGAAAACCATTTTAGAATTCAAAATTTCTCTAATGACACTCTTTACGTTTCTTATGTAAATCGTTGTTTTTGACTACTTCTTCGATATACTTTTTGAGGATACTAAAACATTAGTTGTCTCTCCCCCATAAAATACCTCAAACCTTGAATTTCAAACTTCAAACTTTGAAGATGCCAAAAACACTTTCAATGCAACTTTTGTGATTGATTGTTTGTTGTTATAAGTTTTGAAAATGGAAACTCCACATTGATATAAATCTATTTTTGTAAACCAGAAAAGAACTAAGAGAATATTTCACAAAGATTAAACTTGAAGGCTACTAGATTTAGAGTTTGATTTCCTCACTGTTCCATTGTGGAATCCCACACAAATATCAAGTCATTTGAACTTTGGTTGCTAGATTCAAATTCCAATGTCATCACCACCAAACCATCAAACCACATACGAAACTTGACTATATATAATTGTTTAAGTACAAGCATTGTTACAACGATGTACACTAACGTCTTGGAATACAGTTTTTTTTATAGGTATGGTCCCCGCCTCAAGAATTTTGCAATGAACTTATGCATAGTCTTTATACCCCGCCCTTACTATTCTATTTTATATTACACTCCGTGGTTAAAAGGAGCGCTTTTGGATTCATAAGAAGGTTCTTGAAAAAACATTATAAGACTTTATTTGAATAAAATGTATTGATGTGTTGTTTTGTATGAAAATCATTGTTGAAAGTGGTATCTATTAATCCTTATAAAAATTCCATGAACCAAACTACCCTCCACCCTCCACAGTGCAAATGCTTCTATATCCGATTGATCTTGACAGATGCTTCTTTCTCATTGTCAATGCTCGGAACCTTCAACTTAGGCCCCAAGGTGACGATGGATGGATCTTATGGTGGAAACCATCAACTATAAGTAACGTTAACTTATTTTGTGGTTTGGAGCAAGGTGGTTGCTCCATTTAGGGGAATTAGAGAAAAGCATGTTGGGTAGAGATTGGCAAAAATTCATATTTTTTTGGCATGTTAAATAAGAAAATTTTCTTAAATGCATGGATGGATATCGTACACATGTTGCTCACGTTAGAGCCCATTTATAATGGATAAATAAGATGGAAAACTCATTAAATTTGATTTGATTTTCTCAATTAGAAAACTAGAGTTAGAATAATGAGTTTGAACAACTCGGGGGAGTTGGAGGATATTACACAAATTTCTAGTATTCATTTTGAAAACATGTTTGTTGAGTGCCCCACTAAGGAGAGTGTTTCAACAACCAAACAAACATGTCAACTAGGGAACCCTTCTAAAGTTTTGAGCTCTAAAAAACACAACACTTTATTTGGGCTAAAATTATAAAATTATTGAAGAATGTCTTTTCGAAGCTAAAAAAAAAATGAAGAATGAAAAATATCTTCATACAGATGTTCTTCCATATCAATTATTTAAATGGATGTGGGAGGTGGTTGGTACATATATGTTGTGTATGGCTAAATTTTATATCCAAGAAGAATGAATGAGATGCATAATCAAACACTAATTAAATTGACTCCTATGAATTCAATGAGAGACACCATTAATGCTTAGTATCATATTATTTTTTTTAATTTATCCTATAAGATTTTGGCAAGGTGATTGCTATGAGGATTAAATGGGTGGTAGATTGGATTGTATCACCCTCAAAAACATGTTTTATTTAGGGAAAATATATTCATGATACATTCGTGACAACGTGGGAGAGCGTTGAGTGGGAAAACGAGTCTTTTAAACAAGTTTGTTTTCTAAAAAATGAATTTGATAAGTTGTTGTGACATGATAGATTGGTATTGTATAATATAAATGTTCTTGTGGTTAGGTTTTTTCCATCATTTTGTGTCTATGTCTAGTGATCATAAGCATCGTTGTTTGCTCAACTACCGGTCATTTGGACTGGCAACGCCGAGTTTTGAGCGTTAGACTCGGATGAAAAACACAAGCAACCATAATTGAAGGATGAAAACAAAGAATGCAGGTTCCACCAAGATTTGAGCTCGGGTTATTGGATTCAGAATCCAATGAAAAAAGAAGCAACCATAATTAAAGGATGAAAACAAAGAATGTAGGTTCCACCGAGATTTGAACTCGGGTTACTGGATTGAGAGTCCAATGTCCTCACCACTATACCATAAAACCACATGAACTGCAAATAAATAGGTCACATCAATTATATATACAATTCCTAAACCAAAGAATGGACCATGGACACTCCATCTGAATTACATGCTTGGAGTGACAATAGAGTTAGGTAAGAATTTTACAGATATTGATTGAAGCACTTTCAGCTTTAGAAGTAGGTTTCTAGAAAACATCTTATAAAACTTTATTCGTATAAATAGGTATTGATGTGTCATTTTTATATAAAAACAAAATTTGAAAGTCGCGTCCAAGTAACTGTTGTAAAAATACCATGAACCACCCTCTATAATTCAAATTATTTTGTGTCCAATTGCCTTCGACGAGTGCTTCTCTCTAATATCAAGGTTTGGAAATCGTTGTCTAGACGTTTTATGTTTTGTTTTTTTCATCGAAATTTGGTGATATAATTTGGACGAAATTACAATTTTTTGTTGTTTAAATTGCATTTAGGATTGCATAAATGGATTAAAAATATTGGGAGACTTGGATTATAGATACTTAGCCACTCAAATTTGTACATCCAACAATTTCTCGCATGATTTCAAGAAAAATTAAACAGAAAATATCCCAGGAAAAAGGGCCAAAACGTAAAACATTTAGACCACATCTTTTGAAACTCCATCCAATAATAATTGTAATCATGCACAATATCATTGAATATTGTTCCAAAATTGTCATCTACAAATAATAATTGTAATCATTCACAAAATCATTCAATATAATTGATGCCATGTTGCTCAAATTTACAACGCTACATTCATTTTCTTTGTTATTTGTTTATTTTTTCATAAACATAACTCTTCACTTTTGAACATACACTACAAGTTGAAAGGTCATGTGTTAAAGTATTTCTTAATAACTCTATCTATAGTGTAATAGATCTAAGAATCAATATATTTTTCTTAGGATGAATAATTAAATCTTTAAAGCCATCATAGATTATAAGATTTTGCTTTTAACCAATTTTACAAGAGCAATAAACCCACTATCACGCCTTAATTAATATCCAAATTTACCCTACCACGTGTATTATTTTTTCCTCTTTTTTTTTATCCACGTGCACTCTCATTGTTGACAACAACTTCATTGGTTTTGCATTGAGAACTACTATGAACATTTGCTTCATTGACTTTGACAATCATCTTGTCGATAGTCTACTTGTTGATGAATCTCTTGTTGACAACCTACTTGTTGACAATGCTCTTATTGATAACTCACTTGTCTATGACACTCTTGTCGACAACCTACTTGTCAACAACCCAATTGTCTATGATAGACATCCAACTTGTTGATGTCCCTCCTATCGATAACTCCTTTTTTTATGAAAAGCTCATTGATGGCCACCATATCGACAACTCCCTTGTCAATGTCACACTTGTAGATGACCCCTCTCATTGATAAAGACATTTTCAACCATCCTTTTGTCAACAAGCACTTCGTCGACAATGACAAGTTCCTTGTTGATGGGTCCCATATTGCTGACTTTCACATCAAAGATACCCTTGTTGATTTCAATTCATAAGAACAACCTTGGTTAACCTAATCATCTCTCACCACATGGATGTACATGTTGGGACACAATGACACCACACCTTGATGAATCTTGGCTTTCCACTTACCTCATCCCATCAAAAATTTGAACATTCACTTCTATAACTGAAACGTAATTCTATATATTCAATATATTATATGAATCATTGGCAACATAGCATATTTACTTTAAATATCTCTCACACAGAGTAGTATACATGGAATTTAGATAGTAATAGAAACATTCTTCAATCTAGTTTGTTTTATGCACATTTGTTTTGATTATTTGCTTCATTATTTTCATGCTTCTACTTCCCACAACTTAAATCAGTGCCACACAATTTAAGTCATTCCCCAATTTTCATCCTAGAATCGAGATAAATGACATCATAGCCATACAATGTAAGAAACATAATTGTCATGTTTAACCATTCCTTTGTATGAATATTAATATATTTTATGAACATCACCACTTGAATATTCATCCTTCTTCCATTTTTTATTATCTACCTGCTAGAATGTAGAAGACAATTGTCCCTAAAACAAAATACATTGAAACAATATATTCGATGGAGTAGCTCCTTGAAGATGGTCTTAACCAATAAAGGAGAGACATGATGGACAAGTTCATGAATATCCTAAAGAAGGTCATGGACATAGACCACTCCTCCAACAGTGGTTTTAAAGCACCTCTTTGATGGAGCCACACCTTTCAAAGTCCAAATGAACGTTGACATCCTTAGCATTGAGGGAAAGATTGATGCAAATGCAACAGAGTCTAGATTCAGTAACTTGAATCCTTCTTCAATGCAAATAATTTCAGCGATAGTGACGAGGGCATCATTACTAAATTAAATATGTCTACCATAACGCATTGTCAGTGTGATAATCTCAATGAACAACACATTGTAGACCAGAAACTCCCCATTGACACATGGGAAAGCCTTGTCGTAGTAGTGAAAGAGGCCTCATATCCTCCCAAGCATGAGGATCAACTTTACAAGCGATTGAAATAATTATGCCAATGTAGATACTAAACTTCTCAAAGCTACAACGATGAATTCTATCAAATCATGGAGAAGCTACACATTATAGATTTAGACAATGAAGTATGTAAGTGGTCTAAGTGTTTATCTTTAACAAGAGATGGAGGCATTGGGGGATTTTTGAGGTAAAAAATGGGTCTTAGAATAAAAAAATGTACTATCAAAATCAACTTTAAAAGAACCAATAGGATTCAATACGATGATGTCAACCATAAGGGTAAATATTTTTGGAGGGAAAGGAAGAAAGCTAATTTGTCTCATCATATTTTTGAGTTCTCTTGTATAAGTTTACTCAAATTTCAAGTGTGGGTACTCATTGGATGCAAAATTAATTTTTTCATCCAACGCGTACCCCTCTACATGAAAAATTGCATCCCCATTTTTTCATGTATTTCTAGTTTATCTCATTATTAATCCATAAAAAAATATGCATAGTGTGTACTCGTTGGATGCAAAATTTAATTCCGCATCCAACGAGTTCCTACACTTGAAATTTGAGTAAAACTATAAGGAGATAGGTCAAAAATACAATTAGGAAAAATAATTTCATTCTTTCCCTTTGAAAATCCACAGCTCTTATTTTATTATTTTAATTATTATTTTATTGTTTTCCTTAGGAGATATTGATCTAAAAGACTAATTTATGGTCTTTAAGATAACATCACGAGGATATAATCCCCCTGCATTTTTAAAGAGGTGGTACTCCTCTATGTTTGTCTAGAATATGTAGTTGATGTTCTTAGATTAGACTGTCAAAAGGGAGAACGCTACATAAAAATCCTCAAATCCTTTATTGCTTTAGTTTTTATATAAAATGGTTCTTGATAACCGTATTTCTATTTGAGTGCAACATTTGTTTGGAAATGGACCAAGCAACTTTTGAAGAGTAAAAATATAAAGAATGGCTTCAATATCAAAATAAATGTATGCTCAGCTTCATTATAACATCCCTCTAAAACACATGCAAGCAGAAGATACAACCATGTTTTCTCACAAGGAAAAGAGTGAAATGGGGTTGATCACTTCAGAGAACTTTAAATGACAGTTGCATTTAAAACTAAAAAATAATATGATGAGAACTCATTAAATCTCATACTCTTAAATCTCAAAGTCTAAGAAATCATTAAAGTTATGCCCCAAAATAGTTCTACAGGGATTTCAATACATAAAAGATATGTCACACTACATTGTTTCAGTAAGTCGATTGACTAATGTTGAGAAATAAATCCTACCAAATGAAAGAACCAAACCTCCATGGATCAATTAGACAACCCTGACTTACATTATCAATCATATACATGGTTGTAAAATACTCATATTAATATTTTATAAAGAGGACTTGAAGAATAAAATAAAAACACTCAAACTCGGCCTTATGCCCAGTCTCAAAGACACAAACACAACGCCTTGGGAGAAATTGTGTAGCGGAAGAAGAAGTAAGAAAATGGAGATATGTATTTTCATATGAGAAATTCAGATACATATTGAAGGTTGTACAATGTTATTATGATGATCTAAACCTTTCTTTTAATGGTACTATCTTCCTTTTAAATCTTCTCCCAATGCTTCTTTGAAATACTTTTCCCTAGTAGTTAGGGTTTTTGTTGTTTTAGAAGTTTCCCGCGTGCTTCTTCTTTTTGGAATAAATAGTAGATCATTTAAATCAATGCTTGATTACACACTTATTAATAAATTATTTCATTGAAATTTGTGCCTCCAAGTTGGACCCACTTCACCATTTTATAAAAGTTATTTAATAAACTTTTATTTCCAAAACTTGAAGCTGACTGCCTAAAAAACATCATTCGTATTTTAATTTTTTGAGCATTATAAGTGACTTCTCAGCCATGGAAACCATTATATAAATAATATTCATTATTTTGTCTTTCCAATGAGCCATATTGAGCGAAATTTGGACGTCTGTATCTCAATTTATAGCCTCAGGAAGTCGAGGTTCCAAATATATTTCCCAGAAAGTTATGAAAAAAGAGCTGACTATTATTTTAATTTATATAAATATTATGGTCAAGTCCATCCATTGAAACATGCCACATTGTATTCCTTGTCAAATAATTACCTTTCAAACGAGGTCTCGTTTTCCCAAAAGGGACATCTAGATCAAGATTTATGAACTTCAAAAGATGGAGACTCAAACACCCTCGATCTGGTTCGTGGGTAATTCTTCTCCCTTGATTTGATTCCACCATTTTTAGTCCTAAATTCATTTGGGAAGGGAAACAATTAATGTTAATAATGAATAATCCTTCCTTATCGTTCATGTGTGAAATAAAGGAGCTTATGGAGGTCTTAGTGTAGCTCTCATGCCTTAGAAAAATTCATGCCTTCATAATATTTTGGTCGTCCAGTCATTACCCAATCATAACCCAGTCAACCTATGAATTCCTGACACGTCACATCCAATCACCTTCCATGTCACTCTCCAGTCATATTTTTTTGTCAGTGTTTCATCTAATGGTAGTTCCACCAAATTTACACATGTCCTAGTATGGTAGGTTCATGAAAATGGGGAAGAAAATTAGGATACGAAACAATATTAAAAAAAAAAAAAAAAGTTTTCTATGGAGAGTGAATTATAGTGAATGTGAGATTGCGGGTGCAAGACCAAGACATGGGGAAATGAAAAGGTGAAAGGGGATGACTCCTGCATCCACAATGAGAAAAAAAAAAGACTAAGTGTAAAAGTGAGTAAAGAGATAAGATAAGTCATGCGGGTGATAAGAAATGCAGGTGATAAGTGATAGGTTATGCGAGTGATAATTCATGCAGGTGTGAAGGTGGAAATGGGGGTATGGTCTCCCACATTCGCATTCAAAAGTCAAAAATACACAAATTATAAGACTCAATAAAAACAAAGCATTCAAAAGTAAACAGTACACAAAGTATAGGACTCAGTGAAAACATGGTGTAAAATGACTAAGTCATGAA
>ML807243.1:0-18295 GCA_009831015.1 Picea engelmannii
TCATTGTAACCATTGTAAACCATCTATCTGCTTTCTTTTTAACAAATCATCCTCTTTTTAACACATCATCTTCGTAACATCAAAACCAATATCCATATATCAACACCAACCGTGGGATTGCACTTGTCCATAATAATGTCTAATCATCACATCATATGACCCAAGCTCCCTCATCCATGCAAGCATGCATGCACGTTCTCCTTGGGCAAGACACGATGCAAGCAAGTCCCTCACATACTTTGTTGTTGCAATTTGAACTCGTAGATGAAAAGTGGTAGTGATAGTGTTTTTTAGCCACAAAGAAATGATGCCCTAATATATGGGAATCTTCCACCCATTGTGTAGACAAGGTGGCCAATACATGTTTTATTTATTTATTTATTTGAACATGCCATGTGGATAGTTTGCGCATTCACAAATTGGGAAAATGAGATAAATTTAGAAAAGGACATCCATGTTTAGTGTGTAAGATTAGAATGAATATATAAAATATTTATGTCTATAATGGATGCTCTTATAATCAGTCTTATGTTTTACTCACCCCACCAACCAAGTGATTATAATTTCTTTGTTAAATTGTTTTACGTACCTTTGTAGCTATGCCTTTAGATTGACACATGAGCTAAATAATTTTGAAAATTATTCTAATGTTTTACTTAAGCATTTAGTGGATGCTCAACTCCTATAACTACCTATTTGGATTAGAACTTCCTTTAAACATTTAGTAAATACTCAACTCCCATATACTCCTCCTTTATATTGAGACAAGAAACAAATAATCTTGAAATTAACTCTGGATCAATACACTTGCATTCATTATTCCCAATAGATATAACATATTTAATGAAAGAATTCACTTAATCTACTATGATATGATTTCTCTAGAGTTGTCAACATTGTTATGAACTAGATAGCACTACCATTGAAGTCTTTATTAGCTCACATTTTCTTTCTACTAGACCAATGGGATGTATGCAATAAATTTAGTGTGGCTTACAAAGCTCTTAAAAGGATATTGCTTCAAATACTTATATGATGAGATTGTATTTCACTAGATATTTTGGATGCATATGGAAAAAAAATAGATGGATGCATATGGAAAAAATAGATAAATTATAAATTATAGTTTAAGGCGCATGGTAGACATGTTATTGACAATGTTTTGACTATTTCTATTAAATTTTTTTTTAACATATCATCATCTTTGTATGTTTTTGGATCACATTTTTCGATCGATATAATTATATTATATCATTTGATTTTGTTAAAAAAGATGAAAATTATTTCTTAATTTCAATTATTGACTTTGTTACAAGAAATTGATTATTTTTCTCAATTCACTTATTTGATGTATGTTATTTTCTTCCAAAGGAGTCATAAGACAACCAACACTATACACAACTCTTTGGAGGTGAGTTAAAGTTTTAAAAATGATTTACCACTAAATGATGTTTCCTTTATATCTGTTCAACAATGCATTATGAGTTTCACTTTTTTTTTTAAATGTTTTTAATAATATCTATTTTGCAATGTATCTCAACATATTATTATGCTACATACCACTAACACATAACTATTCAAATAATGCATTTGTTTTGAGTGTTATACCATGATGTTATGGGTACTTGAAAAAGAAATAAAACTTGGCTACATAAAAAGTAATTTGTATCCTTCATTCTTTATTATGAACACTGACTCCTGGGTTTATTTTCAATGTCCATATCAATTGTAATTTGTAAAAAACTATATATCGTATCACTATACTTCTTAAATGTTTGATATCCTTGAGTCTACAAGAATTTGATTTTTTTTTTCTCTTCCAAAATGCACACATTCCTAATCAAGGTATGCTAATTGTGCCAAAGTTGTGTTTTATGGCATAAAAGCCTAATTGACATGCTCGTGAAATTTGTCATCCAAATTAGGTGGTTTCGCAAAAACTTGTTAGACAACTATCCTTTGCCACCTATATTATGTGTTGATCCTCTATACACTGCCCCTTCTTTTGATTCGATATGATCGGATTTTATCCTTATATATGATTTCGACTTTACAACTCATTTAGAATGTTGTAAATCCATTTTCCACCAAATTCTTTTTTCAACGAACATAGCAAGAGCAATATCAGGGGTGAGAGCCATGTACCTATCCAGTTTCTCAAGAGTAAAAGTCATTTCAATTTATCTAGATCCATGAAATTTTCTCCAGAGGAAAATCCATGACTTCTTTTATCAATTGTAGTACTAATGTCAACAAAGAAAATCAATTCTCTCTCACTTGGAGCACTAGTATATTTATTGCTACAACTTCCATTATGGTTCCTGGTAGTTGCAATTTGTGTTTATGTGAAGCATATTCAGTCAAATAACAATCATATAGCATTGAAAACTTTTGTGAGGGCGATTCAAACATCAAATGATTTCTTCCTCGAGGCTTGCAATGGGATGCCTCACCCGTAGGTTTGTGTTTCTCATTTGGGTACTGTTCTTCAAAAGATTCAACGACAACAATTCTTTTGTTTGATTCTTTGTGCTCGTGGATGATATTATAATTGGCTTGGATGGTTTTCCAAGGGGAGTTGTGTATGCAACTTTGCACAAAAGAATAGACAAGAAAACATAAGATCGATATGATCTTGAGGATGTTGAGGTAAAACAATAGAGAGAAAAGTGAGAGTTGATTATACTTGCCAATAGAATACTTTCCAAAGGTTGTAATATTATGTTCAGTTGTAGGGTTTGAACCAGGACTTGTGGTCTAGGGATACAATTCCTTCATTGCTCTTAATGAAACATCGAATTTAGCATCTTCAGAATCCATCGAGGACTTACAATATTCCTTACATAACCTTCTTCGATGAGAATATATGTTGCACCATCCACATCTTTGTCCAATGAACAATTGTGTGGATCACAAAAGGAAAACCTACAACATTAATACAAAATCTATAACCTTGATCTCTCTATATATACACAAATAAAACATTAATTTCCCAAACTCAGAGTAAATGAATTGAAATTAGTTGAAAGTCATGCCTTTTCCTCAATGATTCTTTGTCCGAAATTTATCTTTCTATCTTTGTTTTAGGTGTTTATGACAGACAATATCAACTAATACATAGAGAAAAACACAAACTACACAAACGTACAACACGGATCCAAAAAGAGATTGTGGGTCTCTTTATTTGCTACTCTCTCTCTTAGCCACCCATACAACTACTGACCTCACAATTTGAGTCTACCATATCCCACACTACCAAACCCCTCGGGGTGAATTATTTGATTTAGAAATTTGCATTTTGTGATACTTTGGTTTATGACTTGGGTAGCAATTGTAGAACAACTGAATGTGCCTTGGAAAAAATCATGATAGAGAATTTTCGAGATTCCAATATATTTTCTTCAAATTCTTAGTAGTGGACGTGACAAGTGTAATACTTGTGGAACCATATATTGGCATGACGTATTCCTTTATTTGTGCCATGTTTTCCACCATGTTCATTGTTTCCATTTTTTATACACAACAACATTCAATACCATTATCTGAAATCATTTATAAGTAATGGAAACAAGTTTAAAAGCATCGAGTAGTATGAAATTTGTAAAAGGAATTAAATACGAATTTGATTGTATGCAACTATTGTTATCTTTGATCATTTATGAGTAATGAAAATTAATTTTAAAACTCGGTAATGTGAAATTTGTAAAGACGAACTTGATTAAATCTATGAAAGAATGAGCTATACAATTTGATTTACCAGAACCTGAAACAAATCAAAGAGTCTAGATTCAAAGTTAATTGTACTAATACCATTTTTCAATCAAAAGAGACCTAAATACTCTTTCATCATCTCATCTATGCTCTTGGTTTAGTGATATATGAGCAAATTCGTAAGCCTGGACCTATTTTGGTTGTCCTCGTGTATCACCAATTTTATGTTATTTGAAAACTCCTCATAGAACATGGCATGGCCCTTTTTGATCTCCACGATCTCATTGAACATCTCAATACATTTCTTCACCAATAGATATCATGGTTGCAACAATAGATATGTTCCCAGTCTCTGGCCCCTTGCAAAGCTATCCTCGTCTTTGAAAAATCGCCTCCACATATCTATTCCACCTAGTGTTTTGCATGCCTTACCCATGTCCTAATTGACATTCTTAATGGTCATTGAAGGACATCACTGCATTTGTATCAACTTCACTCCATATTTGGTAGCACAAATATTTTGTCATTGGTGAACATGGTATTTCATTAACTTTATTTTACATGTGATTTCTTGGTTGCTATGTGATAGGCTTAGTCACATTTAAAACCCACACTCAATATTCCACATGTGATGACATTGTCAGTTGGATGATGACATCTTTAGGAAGAAAAATTCACGAGAGAACGTGTGCAAGGGATGGAAATACTGTGAAATGAGCCCATCAAAGTGAATTGAATAGACATATAATAAGTTATAGAAATGAGACACACAATACACAATAGTTTGATAAATTCCCACTAGAACTATATATCAAACATTTCCCCCCCATGGAGGATTTCACATGAGCCCTTTTGTTGAATAAACCATGAGATTTTGGACACTTGCCCTCGTCCATGAGTATGTGGACACCCATCCTCATCTTTTGGTGCACACAATTTTTTTAATGCATCACAAAGATATCCTCCGCATGGTTCTTTCATCTTTTTTCCATTTTGATATGCCCACATGATCTCTCTTGGAAAGATATATACTTAATTTTTTTTTAATTGGATTTTGATCCACTATTAATTGCACTTATGTTTATATATCTACACCTCTAATATATATTAATATGCTTTTGAACACCACTTTTCTTATCACTCTAAAAGAATTCTACAACTCTCTGAGATGCTTTATGGGAATGAATGATGTTTGATCTTCATAACTTATAACACATTTAATTATGTGAAACAACTTTAATCTAAAAATAAGGTTGCGTTAAAAAAAATCATATTCCATATATTATTTTATATATACAACCATAGCTTTCTCCATGGAAACATTAAACTTTGAAATTTAAAATGCAATAAATATACAAATCCATCAAAGTGCAGAATATCATAATAGGGAAATGATTTAGTTCGGTTTCATTACATCGATAGGTGTGCACCTATTGAAAACTTCCAGATTAATCAGCCTTTGATAAAAAAAATATGCAATGTATGGATGAGATTTAATGAAAGGAGAATATTATTCGTTGTCTCCAGGAAATTAAAGGCTAAGATTTAATCCCTTAACCCTCTTTCACCTCAAAATCTGTCGATTAGTCATTAAGGTGCATGATTAGTACAAATTAATATGTATACATGGATTATTCATTAACCAACCCAATTGCCACATATAAGTCACAGTGGAGTCTAGCGTGCTGGCAAGATGGTGTTTTGGATAGTGCTTCAAAGAAGTGGCACCCTACTAGTTAGTTGGGAAGATGTGAGGAATTTGTAACACTTTTTTGTTTGCAACTACCTCCCCATATGTGATGAGCCCCATTATTGTTTATTCCAAAGGATCATCTTTGGCACATTTTTTCCACTATAAAATGACTTAATATTTGCTTATTGACATTATTTAATAGTAATTCATAAGTAATTTGGATGTTGCTTTATGAATGTATGTTGAGGTGGATTTTTGTGTATAATGCACCTTTTTGCTCTAATATTTGTTAAAAGATGTGTATTCCACAAACCAGGTCGAATTGTAGGAGTCAGGGGCGCCAACATTCTGGAAACAAGGGATTTTGTCTCCCTCAAGGAGCTTCGCGCCAAAGATCAAGGGAAATTGTCCCTACCTACCTCCAAGAGCGCTTCTTGTGCATTAATGATCACTTTTGATCAACAACAGTCAAATATACAGGTGTAAAAGGTTGATATCCCTTATTTATTGATTCCTCTACTTGATTTAGGGAAGGGGAGTCAAACTCTCTAGTTATATATATAGACCTCTAGTCTAAGAGAGGGATACATAGAATTTTTGGAGGAAGTATTGTATGGAGATTTTGTGAAGACTTTTGTGGAGAACTCAGGGAAATATTGCTCTTGATGTAATACTGATATTTATGAAATAAAGTCAGTCCATTAAAGTTTCCTTTAGGCTCCTTGTGCTTCTTGGGTAGGGCCCATCCAAGAGGGCTCAAGGACCCTGTTACAGTTTATCTAGTTTTCATGCATGTTAGATAATATTTTATTCTCTTTTGAAGTTTAATATAGCTTTGCATTTTAGGCACCATATCTATTATAATAGTAGAAAACATAAATATTGCAGTGAATACCAGCGAAATAACAATAAAGAACATAAATATAGCAGTGGAACAACATAATATATGGAACCACAACACCAAAATAATACCTTTATTGATAGGAAACAATGTTCACTTGCCTCTTCGAGGGGACAACCTCCAGTAGAGCAGAGCTCTATTACAATAATTCTCAAGACAAATCCCTCTCATACCTTCTACTCTTATTTATACTAATTCTACCTTCTAAAGAACATTATAGAGAAAGATCTTTCTAGAAGTGGAAGCTTCTATTAGGCCTTCTTACATTGGCTTGTTCCTATTTATTAAATAAGCATTATTAACTAGTATAGACCTTTATTACATGGAAATATATTATTCTACCTATATGAGAAGTTAGGGGTTTAGGTCCCTAACATGCCCTCCCCCTTGAAGAATAGCCTTGTCCTCGAGGCTTGAGATGAGGAAATTCCTGGAGAATAGTGGTCGACTCCCAGGTGGCATCTTCTGGAGTTGTATATTTCCACTGCACTAATACCTCCTTGATGGTGCACTGACGAAGACGACGTTCACGCTGGTCCAAGACTGCATGTGGCTGCAACCATATGGAACTTTCAACATCCAACTCCGAAAGTTTGGTTTGAGTTTGGAACTTAGTTCCAATCACCTTCTTTAAGCATGAGACATGAAAAACAAGATGGATATTAGCATGACTGGGCAGAGCCAACTGATAGGCCACTGGTCCCATGCGCTTGAGAATGGTATAAGGACCATAAAATTTGGGAGCAAGTTTTTGACAGTGTTCAACTTTGAGTGAAGTCTACTTGTAAGGTTGTAAACAAAGAAACACCTGATCTCTTGTAGTAAATTGGCGTTCTGAATGTCCTTGATTTGCTTGTTGTTCCATATGATTCTGAGCCATGACCAAATTGTCTTTGAGAGAACAAAGAATGACAACATCGATTGTAAGAGTTTTGTCAACCTCTTGAACCTTCGAAACCCCTGGTATGTAGGAAAGAAATGACAGGGGATTTTTTTTGTATACTACTTCAAAAGGAGTCATGTGGGTAGCAATATGGTAAGATGTGTTATACCACCATTAAGCTAGGGGTAACCATTGAGTCCACTAATGTTGTCAGCCAGATGAAAAACACCTTAAATATGTTTCCAAACACTTGTTGACAACTTTAGTTTAGCCATCAGTCTGTGGGTGATAAGCAATATTGAGATGTAATTGTGTGCCCTAGAGCCTTAATAGTTCTTGCCAAAAATTGCCGGTGAAAGTGGGATCTCTGTCCGATACAATAGAATGGGGCATGCCATGAAGCTTTAAAATATGATCCATGAAAATTTGAGCCATTGTGGATGTTGTGAATGGGTGTTGAAGAGCACAAAAATGAGCATATTTGGAAAGGCAATCAACTACCACCACGATGACTGAATTATTTCCAGATTTAGGTAAGCCCACAATGAAATCCATAGAAATGTCCCTCCAAATAGCTAGTGGAAATAGAAGTGGTTGTAGTGTTCCTGGAGCTTTGACAGTTTCCCCCTTGTTGCGTTGACAAACATCACATTCATCCACAAATGTGCAGATGTCTTGTTTCATACCATCCCAGAAAAAGAACATTTAACTCGTTCATAGGTTTTGGTAAACCCGAAATGCCATGTTGTGGGTGAAGCATGAAGCTCATAAAGCACCATGGATTTAAGTTGTGGTTGGTGGCTTAAGTATAGACGACCTTTGTAGCGAAGCTCTTCATTGTGCCAAGAGTATGTTGGAGAAACTAGAGAATTGTCTTACAATTGTTGGATCAGTCGAGAAGTTTTGGGGTCTTGCAGCCATTCCTGGTGAACAACTTGGAGCCAATCTAGTACAATGAAGGAGAGAGAAAAAATGCATCCTTCTTCTTCATACTTTTTGGACAGAGCATTGGCCACTACATTTTCTTTTCCCTTCTTATAAATGATCTCATAATCATATCCATATAGCTTGGTCATCCATTTTTGTTGCTCCTAGGATGAAATCCTTTGTTCTAGAAAATACTTGAGGCTTTGATGGTCAGTTTTAATTTGGAAGTGTTTCCCTAAGAGATAAGGATGTCAGAAACCCATAGCATTCAGAATAGCCAACATTTAATTTCCATAGATTGATTGGACAAGATATCACTTTGAGAGTTGTTTTCTAGTGAAGGCCAAAGGTCTACCCTCTTGCATGAGTACTGTGCCAATGCCTTTTCCGGAGGCATCACATTCGAGGAAAAAAATCTTTGTGAAGTCAAGAAGGGCCAAGACAGGAGTTGTGCACATGGCTTCTTTCAAATGCTCGAAATGATTGATCAATTGCTGGAGTCCAAGTGAAAGCATTCTTTTTTAGGAGAGAAGTAAGAGGCGCTGCAATTTTTCCATATTTCTTAACAAACTTGCAATCATATCCAGTTAAACCTAGAAAACCACGCAAGCTCTTGATAGTTTTTGGGCACAACCAATTCTGCATAGCTTCAATTTTCTTAAGATCCACCCTTACACCATCCTTGCCGACAATATGACCCAAGTACTCCACTTCTGAAGTTCCAAAGGCACATTTAGATTTCTTGATAGAAATTTGGCGCTGAGACAGTAGAATGAGAACTTGGTCCACATGGGTAAAAAGTTGGTGCTGAGAGAGTAAACTGAGAACTATAGATGAGAATATCATCAAAGAAAACTAGGACAAAATGATGGAGAAAAGGACGGAAAACATGGTTCATGAGACTTTGGAAAGTAGAGGGAGCATTACACAAGCCAAAGGGCATGACCAAGAATTCATAGTGACCCTCATGAGTGCGAATGTAGATCAAGTTTAGTAAAATATTGAGCACCACTTAATTCATCCAAGACATCATCAATGACAGGAATGGGACATTTGTCATTGATGGTGAGTTTATTGATGGCGCGAAAGTCGGGACACATATGCCAAGTACCTTATTTTTTGAGTACCATGATCACATGGGAAGAATAGGGGCTGGTACTAGGGAAGATAACACCCGCAGGTAGCAATTCTTGAACAATTTTCTCAATTTAACTCTTTTGGGCAAAGGATGACGATAGGGGAGAATATTGGCCAAGGGTGAGAGGAATGGAATGATCATGAACACGACGAGAAGGAGGAAGTCCCTGGGGAGTGGAAAAATTAGTTTGGTGTTTGGAGATGATACATTGGAGGTCAGGATGCACCACAGGTGTCTCAATTGCTTGAATAGAATGGAGTTGGGTAATAATGTCAGAATAACCTTTTTTGAGGATCTTTTCCATTCGATGGGAACTAATGATCTCAAGGGATCTTGTTGTGATTCCTTGGAAATTATATTGTTGTCCCGCCTATTGGAATTGCATGGTTAATTCCTTAGAATCCATGAGGATGGGACCAAGAGTGCATAACCATTCCACACCAAGAACAATATCACAACCACCCATGTGAATAGAAAACATATGAGATTTCAGATGGTACTGCCCAATTTGGAGACGCACATTTTCACAACGCCCCCCACATTTCATGGAACCACCATTGGAAATCATGATTTCAAAGTTGTTGACTGCATGTATATAACAATGGGTTTCTTTGGAAATACGATGATGAATAACATTATGAGTGTTGCCACTGTCAATTAAGATGATGACCTTTCGATTCTTAATGTAGCCAATGAGCTTGAGGGTTTGGGGAGCAAAGAAGCCAGTGAGAGCATTCAATGAAATGATCGATTCTACTTATGGTTTGTCAGAGGGTGGAGTAATATCAGTTGGCTCAGGTAACTCTGCCACAGGGTGGGGGTCTCGAGCTCTTCTTCAAAAACATCCTCATAGATGGTCATATACAACTTTTGTTCCTTACACTTGGATTCATATATCCGATCTCAAACAATCAATGGGTCTCTCCTCTAGATATTGTTCCAAAGAAGAATGGGAAATAGAGGATATGTGTAGATTACCGAGAGTTAAACAAGGCTATCGGAAAAAAGACCATTTTCCCCTACCCTTTATTGACTAAGTCTTGGATGTCTTAGTTGGAAAATAATATTTTTCATTTCTATATGGATTTAGTGGATACAACCAAATTCAGATCAATCATGAAGATCATGATAAGACCATCTTCACTTGTCCCTGGGGAACATTAGCTTATAGAGTCTTACCTTTTGGCCTATGTAATGCCCTAGCCACTTTCCAAAGAGCAATTCTCATAATCTTTCCATAACTCATTCACGACAAAGTTGACATTTACATGGATGAATTTACCCCTTACAAAAAGTCTTTTGACGAGGCCTTAGACAATTTAGACAAAGTTCTTCAAAGATGTAGAAAAATGAACCTATCCCTAAACAATGAAAATTGTAATATGATGATGAATGAAGGGATTGTTTTAGGACATCATCTGTCCTCCAAAGGGATTGAAGTAGACAAAAACAAAATCAAAATCATCACCCTACTTCCTACACCTTTGAAACAAAAAAACATTAGAAGTTTCCTTGGACATGGAGGATACTATAGAAGGTTTGTCAAGGATTTCAGTAAGATAGCATCTCCTCTCTTTACCTTGCTATCCAAAGATGGAGATTATTGTTGGAACCTAAACTGCCAACAAGATTTTGAGACAATAAAAGAGAAACTCTCCACTACTCTTGTATTACAAGGTCCCAATTGGGCTCTTCCATTTCACATTCACACTAATGCATTAGACAAGGCCGTAGGAGCAGTCTTAGGACAAAATGAAGACAATAAACCCTATGCAATCTATTTCATAAGTAAAAATCTGGCTGGTGCAGAGATCAACTACATTGTTACAAAGAAAGAAATTTTAGGAGTCGTCCATGCTCTCAATAAATTTAGACATTATGTTACAGGGTATAAAGTTTTTGTACATACATATCATGTTGCCATTATATACTTGATGAATAAACCTGGCATCAATGGCAGGATGATTAGATGGCTTTTGTTATTACAACAATTTGATCTAACAATTCTTGATAAGCATGACAAGCAAAATGTAGTTGCAGATTTTTTATCTAGGTTGACTAGCCTTACTGAAGAAGGCATGATTGATGATCGGTTTCCATATGAGTTCCTATTTTCCATATCAACACAAACCCTTTGGTTTGTTGATATAGTAAATTATCTAACAACATGAAAGTTCCCTCAACATTTATCCCGCAGGGAGAGATGAAAGATTGTTCGGAAAAGTTAAGCATACACTTGGGTTGCATGTTATTTGTTCAAACTTTGCCCGGACCAAATTTTGAGGAGATGCATAAGAGAAGATGAGGTGCATGATATCCTACATGCTTGTCATGATGAACCATGTGGAGGTCATTATGAAACCAAAATGACAACTTATAAGATCTTACAGGCTGTATTATATTGGACAACCCTACATACATATGCTATCAATTCACTTCACATTGTGATGAATGCCAAAGAATGGGGAAACCTACAAGGAGGAATGTGATGCCTTTATAGCCCTAAGTATCATTGTAACCATTTTACAAGTGGGGCATGGATTTCATAGGCCCAATTGATCCTCCATTAGGGAAAAAGAAACACATATTGGTATGCACAGACTATCTAACAAAATGGGTTGAAGTAAGGGCCATGAAGGATGCCATAGAATCAAATGTAGCTGCTTTCCTCCAAGAGTGAATATTCTCAAGGTTTGGTTATCCAAGGGATATAGTCACAGATCAAGGCCCTCAGTTTACATCAACACTCATTGAATAAATCATGAAGGAACATAACATCTACCACAAAAAGTCAACACCCTACCATCCTCAAGCAAATGGGAAAGCCGAAATCACAAACCGTGAGCTAGAAAACATCCTCACCAAAACAATGAGCATGAACAAGAAAGATTGGTAAAAAAAGCTCACAGAAGCAACATGAGCATACAACATTACATGGAAAACTACCACATGGATTACTTCTTTTGAATTAGTATATGGTAAGAAATCCATGCTCCCTATTGAATTTGAATATCATACATTGATAACAACAATTGAATTAGACATGAATTTACGATCAACACAAAGAGAAAGATTGAGCCAATTGAATGCCTTAGATGAGTACAAGATACAAGCCCTCTTCAACATTGAAGTAGTGCAACAACAAAGAAAAGACTGTTATGACAAAAAATATTAAGCGCAACAAATTCAAAAAAGGGGATTGGGCTCTGTTATATGAATCAAGGTTTAAAGACTTCAAAGGGAAGTTGATGACTAGGTGGTTAGGACCCTACATTATTGAAAAGTGTTATGATAATGGTTCATTTTAGATCAAAACCATTGATGAGGAAGGAATATCCCTACTGGTGAATGGATTCAAACTAAAGACTTACAATAAGCCCCCGACAAAAGAAGAATTCACAACAACAGTGAGGATTTTTTTTTGGATGTGGTTGATAATAGAAATGCTCTCAATCCATCCCAATAAAGAGATATGAAAAAAATGAGAATAAAAATCTTGGATGAAAACCTTCCAAAGGCATCTAGGACAGATCTGAGGGTGAAAACCTCCAATGGAGGCAGTCTTAGATCTGACAAATAAATGAATATCCTCACCACGAAAACCTCCAAGAGGCTTGATGAGGCACACCATTGGTGAAAACTAGTGATGGCACTTCTGTCTTGGAAAAAAAAAAAGAAAAAAAAGGGAGAAAAAATATTTTGTTCTAATGTTTTGTTTTGCAGGTACCCAAAACTTCATTGTTGTAGCCATCTGCACAAGAATAAAATCAACAGTCAACAAAAACTCAATAAGGACAATAAGCATTCTAAATTTTATTTCATTATTCATACATAACATTTTTCATCATCTCCATATGATTATCCATGTTTTTCATTTCCATCATTCATACAACTTTCCATATCCAACATGTTTTATTCTATCCTTCATTTCATTAAAAACGGTCTACAAGGTTATTCTACAGGATCAACCTAATAAGACCAATTCTAAAAATAATGGAAGACAATCATAGTCAATACCAACATCAACAATTCAAATGATAATATCAGTAATAGAACCACCTTCTCTAACCATTTTTTCCATCAGATATACCCTCGGAAAAGAAAAAAATCAATTCTACAGGATACTTTGTATCTTGTAGAGAATATTCAGCTTAGTAGAAATAAATCTACAGGACACTTTGTATCCTGTAGAACGATTGGAGGCCGCAAGATCCCAATGGATTACAGATCTGATCTCGAGGAGGACGTCAAGAGAACCTAAAGACACCATCAAGAAGACAAATCACCATTACCATTACTCCAACCACTTGCATGGAGAAAAATTAATGCAAAGGTAAACAAAGATAACAAAACTATCTATCCTCTCAACATTTAATTAAGTTTCATACATATCTATCTATGCTTATTTCATATGGTCAATCATTTATTAAGTTTATATGGTGATAAGAACAAGGATGTTCATGTCTTGTCAACAATGGTGGCCATAATTCCTGCTAAGATTCAAATTGGCATGTAGAGATTAAACGATTTAAGTGGAGGTTCATTGATATGAGTTAGAAAGCACAAATTAAGGAATCATAAAAACATTAAGATGATTGTTGTGACAAGACAATAGTCCAATCCAATATTTGGGGGGTCACAACTCGGAGTTAAAGAGAATCAAAGCACCATTTTGAAATTAGAAGGAAGAAGGGGTAATTCAAGCAGAAGACGAGCTCACAGGAGAGGAAGGAAAGAAAAACACTCATAGGAAGCAAATTCAAGGATGTCATAAGAACATAATTGCTACAGGTCATCATGAAACCTTAGAAAAAGGAATAGATCTACAATCTCAACATTGTTTATGTTAGCGTCAGAAGTCACCCCTGGATTGCAGCAGGAGCATAGCCCGACGCCCATCAGTTTATGTCACGATTTGTTTAATGGGGTGATCAAATGGAGGTTAACTCAAACGATGTGGTCTTAACTCCGAAACTAGGCCAGGCATGCATGGGCAAGTGAGGTCTTAGGTAACTTCAAACGGTGAGTTGTAGTAAGAGTGAGTAGGGGGAAGACTTGTATCAGAGAGATGCAAAGGTCTATCGTAAACATCAGGTTCCTAACAGACTGTGGAAGAAGACATCTAAACGCAATATCTTCCTACGTTCAAACGCAGAAAACCAGAGAAAACAATAATGCTACAATAAATCCTTTATCACAACAGAATTGCCATAATTCGTGCGAATTAGTCGATCACGAACTCTCTTAGTATAAGATGAAAACTTAGATGGAGTAAGAAGACTGTTTGTTATAAAATAAGAAATCTCATATACAGATGCATGACCAGAAAGCTAGAATGTCTGCTAAAACTTTACAATCGGGAGTTGCGCTCTACCATCGATCCTTCCAAAAATGGCGAAAACGCCTACATATACTCAAAAACAACCACAGCAGCAAAAACAAGATGTCGCATTAAAAACATTGCGTCTGCATGTCTTCTGACAGTCTGCGCATGCAGACTCTGGCCGATTGTGCACCCAAGACTTGGTGTCCCCTCGACCAAATTCAGACGGCTATTCTTTGTCAGACGCCACCTTAACTGCGCATGGCTCCTGCAAGGGAAGTGGTCGAGCCATTAAGAGTCGAGCTAGCGTGTGTAGACCTCCTTGGCGAGTCGAGGACTCGGCGTGGCTTCCATGAAAAGAACCAGTACAAAGGATCTTCTCGGGTAGACTTTCAGCTGGAACATCCATACTTTGAAATTAATGAGTGAGGCGAGGTTTCAACCACCCTCTCTCTTCTTCATTCATTCTCAGCAGGTATCAGGATTTAGATCACGTTGAATCGACGTCTGGAGAACACAGTGCCCCCCCTCTGAAACTCAATTCGACACTTTTGGCCTCCCTTTTGTACAACCCTTTCTACTTTCTTGAGTGACCACGGGTCGTGACCCTACACCTACCTTCAAAGGTGATTTCGGCGTTTCGGGGTTCGTGGATAGGAAGGAGCAGGTCTTCTCTCTTCAAAATCATGATGGGCAAAATGCCGGGAAGGCCTAGCGGTCACCACGCGTCCCCCCACTGATCTGATGGTTCTGAATTGATTCGGCAATACTGCGGGCCCGGGTCTGAGACGTCTTCGATGCTTCGCGCTTCGGGGATGTGAGAGAGTTGTTCCTTATGCTTCGAAGTCGCGATGGGCGAAAAGGCGGAGAACCTAATCGCGCGCCACGTGTTCCTCCATGATGAACGACTAAGATCACTCTCGGCGCTTTGGGGTCCGTCTTGTCAAATGATAAACATTAGCGCCCCTCCTTTAGGCCTGCTCCTCTGTGGCCGGGTGCCACAACCATGGGCCTAATTCTGGGCGCTTTCGTCGTTTCGAGATTCGAGGTTTCGAGAAGTGAAATGACGAGGAGCGCTTACCCCTCGAACTTTCGAATGCCAACATGACACGGATGTGCGCCGCACGTCCTTCAGATGAACGGCCCAGATAGTATTCGTTATTATAAAGGGGGTTGCCCCCATTTACAGGCTCGCTTGATGTGACCTGGTGCTAAGACCGTGGGCTCGGCTCCAAAGGTGCTTTCGGCGTTTCGCCGATCGACGATTTCAGCTGTAAAGAATGGGAGGCTCCATGTCTCCCGAAACACCAATCCCCGATATGTTGACTGGCCGCCACCTGTCCCAATTGGATTGGACGACCCAGACTTGCCCTGAACTATGCACACTACCCTTCGTGCTAAATCCCGGGCAACTTGACAACCCCGAAAACCCGATGACCATCGATTTTCTTTGTTGATGAATCTCGACTATTGACAACCAACCTTTCGCCCACTTGCTTGACTCGTAACTGGAAAAGGGATTCTCCCATGCTACGCTCGGGCACTTCTCCTGCGACTTGCAGACTTGAATAGTCTTGTGCCCCGGACAAGAAATGTTACTAACATTAGGCTCCATGGGGGATAGAGTCGTCCCTGTGATGCTCTAAGGATTCATTTTGCAGTTTCAGTGCCTTGCTATTGGGCTATGGAGTCAGGCTCAAAACATCCCGCTGCTGAAAATACAAGCCGAAAAATAAAAGCAACAAAATAAAGATACATGCTCAAAGGAGCTTATTTATATACAATCCTAAAATAATAAAACACTTTACATGGGGTTAGGTGAAAGTAGATTTCCACCATAGCCATTCAAGCAGCTTCCTAGATAGAAGCTCCTTCCTTCTGTCAATGATCATCAGCAGATGGTGTAACTGTGACAGCAGAGCGGTTACACTCTTCAACTCCTCCTTACAGGCTGGAGTTGAGATGAAATAGGGCGGCTCCAAGGCATAAGGGAAATGCCACTCCATGTACTCGCTGACAGGATCATAGAATGAGTGGCAAATTTCAGAAAATTGGCGACATGCAGCCTCCTCTGCTACACAATTGTTCTCATGTGGTTGAATATCTCTGACAAGCACAGGTGAGTGGACAACTGTCATAGGCTCACTGATCTCGGGTGGTGGCTGCTCTCTGACTGGCTCTAGATAGAAAAAGAAATGCGCGCTCAACTGCTCCTTTGGTTCCTCCTCCTCTTTGTGCACTCTCCCATCTTGTGAAAAGGGAACGGTCTCCCGATCCTTCTCTTCAATCCCAAATGTAAATACATCATGGGAAATCTCATGAAGGACGAAAGAACAATCCTCTTCCACAATGGCTTCTTCGTTTAAATCTAAGACAACAGGCTCATTGGGGGCAGATGCTAACGCATCCAAAAAATCTTCAATAATCTCTTCAAAAGAGTTGCTTAGATCATCTGCCTCGAAGACTGGAAAATCCCTTCTGCTACCTTCAGATTCCAATTTTGCACACCGGGGAGTGGGGAATATCGCCTGCACCACTAGTTCACTCATAGCACCATCCTCCTCCCTGGGAACTTCATCACTCTCATAACCCCCCCCGCTGCAGACGAATGGGGAGGAGAAAGGACAGAGCTCTGATCCAGGTCATCAGGATCATCCTCACAGCCTACATCTGAAACAACTTCATCCGATATAGAGTTGTGGTATCCCTCACTACAGTTATGACAAACTAACACAGAGGGATACAACTCTTGGTAATAGGCGACGAAAGCTGCATGAAACTCCGAGAGTGAAGAAATGCTAGCAGGGGGTAAAGAATGATACCATTTACGCGCATCCCTTGCTAACGAGAACATGAACATTTTCAATAATACATCCTCATGATGTATCTCCCACTGACGCATGAGTTCATGAAACTCACTGAGGTGCTGAGCAGGGTTGTCATCTTCACGCTTTCCAAATATGGGCAAATAATCGCCCCATTCATTCAGAGAGGGGACAACATTAGGAAAACCAGGAATAGCAGAAAAATTAAAAGGAGCAAGGATTTTCTCCATATCGAACCAGTGGAGTCACCAATCGATCCTTGAATCATGGATTCGCCAGGTGAAAGATGCGCAACTTCGAATGTGTCTGGTCCTTGTTCACCATCAAAGGCCAGATCCTAACGTTGTTGTTACCCCAGGAAGCTTCTCAGGCTAAGAAAGCAGCTGCTGAAACCTTCTCGAGAAAGCTCCTTTGGGTTAGCTTTCAGGTGTGCTAACAGTAGCCACAGCTGAAACAATGATGTGGAAACCTTGGAGTCACCACAGTGGAGTCGCCAGGTGCATAGTAGCAATCTTGAAGGGATCTGATGTCTGATGCACCTTCAGAATCAGAGGCTCAATGTCGTTCTGCCCAGGGAAAATCTTCAACTTCGTCCCCGACAACGACGCCAGAAATGTTAGTGTCATAAGTCACCCCTGGATTGTAGCAGGAGCAGAGCCCGACGCCCATCAGTTTATGTCATGATTTGTTTAATGGGGTGATCAGATGGAGGTTAACTCAAACAATGTGGTCTTAACTCCGAAACTAGGCCAGGCATGCATGGGCAAGTGAGGTCTTAGGTAACTTCAGACAGTGAGTTGTAGTAAGAGTGAGTAGGGGGAAGACTTGTATCAGAGAGATGCAAAGGTTTGTCGTAAACATCAGGTTCCTAACAGACTGTGGAAGAAGACATCT
>ML807243.1:55719-78291 GCA_009831015.1 Picea engelmannii
TCTTAATGTTTTTATGATTCCTTAATTTGTGCTTTCTAACTCATATCAATGAACCTCCACTTAAATCGTTTAATCTCTACATGCCAATTTGAATCTTAGCAGGAATTATGGCCACCATTGTTGACAAGACATGAACATCCTTGTTCTTATCACCATATAAACTTAATAAATGATTGACCATATGAAATAAGCATAGATAGATATGTATGAAACTTAATTAAATGTTGAGAGGATAGATAGTTTTGTTATCTTTGTTTACCTTTGCATTAATTTTTCTCCATGCAAGTGGTTGGAGTAATGGTAATGGTGATTTGTCTTCTTGATGGTGTCTTTAGGTTCTCTTGACGTCCTCCTCGAGATCAGATCTGTAATCCATTGGGATCTTGCGGCCTCCAATCGTTCTACAGGATACAAAGTGTCCTGTAGATTTATTTCTACTAAGCTGAATATTCTCTACAAGATACAAAGTATCCTGTAGAATTGATTTTTTTCTTTTCCGAGGGTATATCTGATGGAAAAAATGGTTAGAGAAGGTGGTTCTATTACTGATATTATCATTTGAATTGTTGATGTTGGTATTGACTATGATTGTCTTCCATTATTTTTAGAATTGGTCTTATTAGGTTGATCCTGTAGAATAACCTTGTAGACCGTTTTTAATGAAATGAAGGATAGAATAAAACATGTTGGATATGGAAAGTTGTATGAATGATGGAAATGAAAAACATGGATAATCATATGGAGATGATGAAAAATGTTATGTATGAATAATGAAATAAAATTTAGAATGCTTATTGTCCTTATTGAGTTTTTGTTGACTGTTGATTTTATTCTTGTGCAGATGGCTACAACAATGAAGTTTTGGGTACCTGCAAAACAAAACATTAGAACAAAATATTTTTTCTCCCTTTTTTTTCTTTTTTTTTTTCCAAGACAGAAGTGCCATCACTAGTTTTCACCAATGGTGTGCCTCATCAAGCCTCTTGGAGGTTTTCGTGGTGAGGATATTCATTTATTTGTCAGATCTAAGACTGCCTCCATTGGAGGTTTTCACCCTCAGATCTGTCCTAGATGCCTTTGGAAGGTTTTCATCCAAGATTTTTATTCTCATTTTTTTCATATCTCTTTATTGGGATGGATTGAGAGCATTTCTATTATCAACCACATCCAAAAAAAAATCCTCACTGTTGTTGTGAATTCTTCTTTTGTCGGGGGCTTATTGTAAGTCTTTAGTTTGAATCCATTCACCAGTAGGGATATTCCTTCCTCATCAATGGTTTTGATCTAAAATGAACCATTATCATAACACTTTTCAATAATGTAGGGTCCTAACCACCTAGTCATCAACTTCCCTTTGAAGTCTTTAAACCTTGATTCATATAACAGAGCCCAATCCCCTTTTTTGAATTTGTTGCGCTTAATATTTTTTGTCATAACAGTCTTTTCTTTGTTGTTGCACTACTTCAATGTTGAAGAGGGCTTGTATCTTGTACTCATCTAAGGCATTCAATTGGCTCAATCTTTCTCTTTGTGTTGATCGTAAATTCATGTCTAATTCAATTGTTGTTATCAATGTATGATATTCAAATTCAATAGGGAGCATGGATTTCTTACCATATACTAATTCAAAAGAAGTAATCCATGTGGTAGTTTTCCATGTAATGTTGTATGCTCATGTTGCTTCTGTGAGCTTTTTTTACCAATCTTTCTTGTTCATGCTCATTGTTTTGGTGAGGATGTTTTCTAGCTCACGGTTTGTGATTTCGGCTTTCCCATTTGCTTGAGGATGGTAGGGTGTTGACTTTTTGTGGTAGATGTTATGTTCCTTCATGATTTATTCAATGAGTGTTGATGTAAACTGAGGGCCTTGATCTGTGACTATATCCCTTGGATAACCAAACCTTGAGAATATTCACTCTTGGAGGAAAGCAGCTACATTTGATTCTATGGCATCCTTCATGGCCCTTACTTCAACCCATTTTGTTAGATAGTCTGTGCATACCAATATGTGTTTCTTTTTCCCTAATGGAGGATCAATTGGGCCTATGAAATCCATGCCCCACTTGTAAAATGGTTACAATGATACTTAGGGCTATAAAGGCATCACATTCCTCCTTGTAGGTTTCCCCATTCTTTGGCATTCATCACAATGTGAAGTGAATTGATAGCATATGTATGTAGGGTTGTCCAATATAATACAGCCTGTAAGATCTTATAAGTTGTCATTTTGGTTTCATAATGACCTCCACATGGTTCATCATGACAAGCATGTAGGATATCATGCACCTCATCTTCTCTTATGCATCTCCTCAAAATTTGGTCCGGGCAAAGTTTGAACAAATAACATGCAACCCAAGTGTATGCTTAACTTTTCCGAACAATCTTTCATCTCTCCCTGCGGGATAAATGTTGAGGGAACTTTCATGTTGTTAGATAATTTACTATATCAACAAACCAAAGGGTTTGTGTTGATATGGAAAATAGGAACTCATATGGAAACCGATCATCAATCATGCCTTCTTCAGTAAGGCTAGTCAACCTAGATAAAAAATCTGCAACTACATTTTGCTTGTCATGCTTATCAAGAATTGTTAGATCAAATTGTTGTAATAACAAAAGCCATCTAATCATCCTGCCATTGATGCCAGGTTTATTCATCAAGTATATAATGGCAACATGATATGTATGTACAAAAACTTTATACCCTGTAACATAATGTCTAAATTTATTGAGAGCATGGACGACTCCTAAAATTTCTTTCTTTGTAACAATGTAGTTGATCTCTGCACCAGCCAGATTTTTACTTATGAAATAGATTGCATAGGGTTTATTGTCTTCATTTTGTCCTAAGACTGCTCCTACGGCCTTGTCTAATGCATTAGTGTGAATGTGAAATGGAAGAGCCCAATTGGGACCTTGTAATACAAGAGTAGTGGAGAGTTTCTCTTTTATTGTCTCAAAATCTTGTTGGCAGTTTAGGTTCCAACAATAATCTCCATCTTTGGATAGCAAGGTAAAGAGAGGAGATGCTATCTTACTGAAATCCTTGACAAACCTTCTATAGTATCCTCCATGTCCAAGGAAACTTCTAATGTTTTTTTGTTTCAAAGGTGTAGGAAGTAGGGTGATGATTTTGATTTTGTTTTTGTCTACTTCAATCCCTTTGGAGGACAGATGATGTCCTAAAACAATCCCTTCATTCATCATCATATTACAATTTTCATTGTTTAGGGATAGGTTCATTTTTCTACATCTTTGAAGAACTTTGTCTAAATTGTCTAAGGCCTCGTCAAAAGACTTTTTGTAAGGGGTAAATTCATCCATGTAAATGTCAACTTTGTCGTGAATGAGTTATGGAAAGATTATGAGAATTGCTCTTTGGAAAGTGGCTAGGGCATTACATAGGCCAAAAGGTAAGACTCTATAAGCTAATGTTCCCCAGGGACAAGTGAAGATGGTCTTATCATGATCTTCATGATTGATCTGAATTTGGTTGTATCCACTAAATCCATATAGAAATGAAAAATATTATTTTCCAACTAAGACATCCAAGACTTAGTCAATAAAGGGTAGGGGAAAATGGTCTTTTTTCCGATAGCCTTGTTTAACTCTCGGTAATCTACACATATCCTCTATTTCCCATTCTTCTTTGGAACAATATCTAGAGGAGAGACCCATTGATTGTTTGAGATCGGATATATGAATCCAAGTGTAAGGAACAAAAGTTGTATATGACCATCTATGAGGATGTTTTTGAAGAAGAGCTCGAGACCCCCACCCTGTGGCAGAGTTACCTGAGCCAACTGATATTACTCCACCCTCTGACAAACCATAAGTAGAATCGATCATTTCATTGAATGCTCTCACTGGCTTCTTTGCTCCCCAAACCCTCAAGCTCATTGGCTACATTAAGAATCGAAAGGTCATCATCTTAATTGACAGTGGCAACACTCATAATGTTATTCATCATCGTATTTCCAAAGAAACCCATTGTTATATACATGCAGTCAACAACTTTGAAATCATGATTTCCAATGGTGGTTCCATGAAATGTGGGGGGCGTTGTGAAAATGTGCGTCTCCAAATTGGGCAGTACCATCTGAAATCTCATATGTTTTCTATTCACATGGGTGGTTGTGATATTGTTCTTGGTGTGGAATGGTTATGCACTCTTGGTCCCATCCTCATGGATTCTAAGGAATTAACCATGCAATTCCAATAGGCGGGACAACAATATAATTTCCAAGGAATCACAACAAGATCCCTTGAGATCATTAGTTCCCATCGAATGGAAAAGATCCTCAAAAAAGGTTATTCTGACATTATTACCCAACTCCATTCTATTCAAGCAATTGAGACACCTGTGGTGCATCCTGACCTCCAATGTATCATCTCCAAACACCAAACTAATTTTTCCACTCCCCAGGGACTTCCTCCTTCTCGTCGTGTTCATGATCATTCCATTCCTCTCACCCTTGGCCAATATTCTCCCCTATCGTCATCCTTTGCCCAAAAGAGTTAAATTGAGAAAATTGTTCAAGAATTGCTACCTGCGGGTGTTATCTTCCCTAGTACCAGCCCCTATTCTTCCCATGTGATCATGGTACTCAAAAAATAAGGTACTTGGCATATGTGTCCCGACTTTCGCGCCATCAATAAACTCACCATCAATGACAAATGTCCCATTCCTGTCATTGATGATGTCTTGGATGAATTAAGTGGTGCTCAATATTTTACTAAACTTGATCTACATTCGCACTCATGAGGGTCACTATGAATTCTTGGTCATGCCCTTTGGCTTGTGTAATGCTCCCTCTACTTTCCAAAGTCTCATGAACCATGTTTTCCGTCCTTTTCTCCATCATTTTGTCCTAGTTTTCTTTGATGATATTCTCATCTATAGTTCTCAGTTTACTCTCTCAGCACCAACTTTTTACCCATGTGGACCAAGTTCTCATTCTACTGTCTCAGCGCCAAATTTCTATCAAGAAATCTAAATGTGCCTTTGGAACTTCAGAAGTGGAGTACTTGGGTCATATTGTCGGCAAGGATGGTGTAAGGGTGGATCTTAAGAAAATTGAAGCTATGCAGAATTGGTTGTGCCCAAAAACTATCAAGAGCTTGCGTGGTTTTCTAGGTTTAACTGGATATGATTGCAAGTTTGTTAAGAAATATGGAAAAATTGCAGCGCCTCTTACTTCTCTCCTAAAAAAGAATGCTTTCACTTGGACTCCAGCAATTGATCAATCATTTCGAGCATTTGAAAGAAGCCATGTGCACAACTCCTGTCTTGGCCCTTCTTGACTTCACAAAGATTTTTTTCCTCGAATGTGATGCCTCCGGAAAAGGCATTGGCACAGTACTCATGCAAGAGGGTAGACCTTTGGCCTTCACTAGAAAACAACTCTCAAAGTGATATCTTGTCCAATCAATCTATGGAAATTAAATGTTGGCTATTCTGAATGCTATGGGTTTCTGACATCCTTATCTCTTAGGGAAACACTTCCAAATTAAAACTGACCATCAAAGCCTCAAGTATTTTCTAGAACAAAGGATTTCATCCTAGGAGCAACAAAAATGGATGACCAAGCTATATGGATATGATTATGAGATCATTTATAAGAAGGGAAAAGAAAATGTAGTGGCCAATGCTCTGTCCAAAAAGTATGAAGAAGAAGGATGCATTTTTTCTCTCTCCTTCATTGTACTAGATTGGCTCCAAGTTGTTCACCAGGAATGGCTGCAAGACCCCAAAACTTCTCGACTGATCCAACAATTGTAAGACAATTCTCTAGTTTCTCCAACATACTCTTGGCACAATGAAGAGCTTCGCTACAAAGGTCGTCTATACTTAAGCCACCAACCACAACTTAAATCCATGGTGCTTTATGAGCTTCATGCTTCACCCACAACATGGCATTTCGGGTTTACCAAAACCTATGAACGAGTTAAATGTTCTTTTTCTGGGATGGTATGAAACAAGACATCTGCACATTTGTGGATGAATGTGATGTTTGTCAACGCAACAAGGGGGAAACTGTCAAAGCTCCAGGAACACTACAACCACTTCTATTTCCACTAGCTATTTGGAGGGACATTTCTATGGATTTCATTGTGGGCTTACCTAAATCTGGAAATAATTCAGTCATCGTGGTGGTAGTTGATTGCCTTTCCAAATATGCTCATTTTTGTGCTCTTCAACACCCATTCACAACATCCACAATGGCTCAAATTTTCATGGATCATATTTTAAAGCTTCATGGCATGCCCCATTCTATTGTATCTGACAGAGATCCCACTTTCACCGGCAATTTTTGGCAAGAACTATTAAGGCTCTAGGGCACACAATTACATCTCAATATTGCTTATCACCCACAGACTGATGGCTAAACTAAAGTTGTCAACAAGTGTTTGGAAACATATTTAAGGTGTTTTTCATCTGGCTGACAACATTAGTGGACTCAATGGTTACCCCTAGCTTAATGGTGGTATAACACATCTTACCATATTGCTACCCACATGACTCCTTTTGAAGTAGTATACAAAAAAAATCCCCTGTCATTTCTTTCCTACATACCAGGGGTTTCGAAGGTTCAAGAGGTTGACAAAACTCTTACAATCGATGTTGTCATTCTTTGTTCTCTCAAAGACAATTTGGTCATGGCTCAGAATCATATGGAACAACAAGCAAATCAAGGACATTCAGAACGCCAATTTACTACAAGAGATCAGGTGTTTCTTTGTTTACAACCTTACAAGTAGACTTCACTCAAAGTTGAACACTGTCAAAAACTTGCTCCCAAATTTTATGGTCCTTATACCATTCTCAAGCGCATGGGACCAGTGGCCTATCAGTTGGCTCTGCCCAGTCATGCTAATATCCATCTTGTTTTTCATGTCTCATGCTTAAAGAAGGTGATTGGAACTAAGTTCCAAACTCAAACCAAACTTTCGGAGTTGGATGTTGAAAGTTCCATATGGTTGCAGCCACATGCAGTCTTGGACCAGCGTGAACGTCGTCTTCGTCAGTGCACCATCAAGGAGGTATTAGTGCAGTGGAAATATACAACTCCAGAAGATGCCACCTGGGAGTCGACCACTATTCTCCAGGAATTTCCTCATCTCAAGCCTCGAGGACAAGGCTATTCTTCAAGGGGGAGGGCATGTTAGGGACCTAAACCCCTAACTTCTCATATAGGTAGAATAATATATTTCCATGTAATAAAGGTCTATACTAGTTAATAATGCTTATTTAATAAATAGGAACAAGCCAATGTAAGAAGGCCTAATAGAAGCTTCCACTTCTAGAAAGATCTTTCTCTATAATGTTCTTTAGAAGGTAGAATTAGTATAAATAAGAGTAGAAGGTATGAGAGGGATTTGTCTTGAGAATTATTGTAATAGAGCTCTGCTCTACTGGAGGTTGTCCCCTCGAAGAGGCAAGTGAACATTGTTTCCTATCAATAAAGGTATTATTTTGGTGTTGTGGTTCCATATATTATGTTGTTCCACTGCTATATTTATGTTCTTTATTGTTATTTCGCTGGTATTCACTGCAATATTTATGTTTTCTACTATTATAATAGATATGGTGCCTAAAATGCAAAGCTATATTAAACTTCAAAAGAGAATAAAATATTATCTAACATGCATGAAAACTAGATAAACTGTAACAGGGTCCTTGAGCCCTCTTGGATGGGCCCTACCCAAGAAGCACAAGGAGCCTAAAGGAAACTTTAATGGACTGACTTTATTTCATAAATATCAGTATTACATCAAGAGCAATATTTCCCTGAGTTCTCCACAAAAGTCTTCACAAAATCTCCATACAATACTTCCTCCAAAAATTCTATGTATCCCTCTCTTAGACTAGAGGTCTATATATATAACTAGAGAGTTTGACTCCCCTTCCCTAAATCAAGTAGAGGAATCAATAAATAAGGGATATCAACCTTTTACACCTGTATATTTGACTGTTGTTGATCAAAAGTGATCATTAATGCACAAGAAGCGCTCTTGGAGGTAGGTAGGGACAATTTCCCTTGATCTTTGGCGCGAAGCTCCTTGAGGGAGACAAAATCCCTTGTTTCCAGAATGTTGGCGCCCCTGACTCCTACAATTCGACCTGGTTTGTGGAATACACATCTTTTAACAAATATTAGAGCAAAAAGGTGCATTATACACAAAAATCCACCTCAACATACATTCATAAAGCAACATCCAAATTACTTATGAATTACTATTAAATAATGTCAATAAGCAAATATTAAGTCATTTTATAGTGGAAAAAATGTGCCAAAGATGATCCTTTGGAATAAACAATAATGGGGCTCATCACATATGGGGAGGTAGTTGCAAACAAAAAAGTGTTACAAATTCCTCACATCTTCCCAACTAACTAGTAGGGTGCCACTTCTTTGAAGCACTATCCAAAACACCATCTTGCCAGCACGCTAGACTCCACTGTGACTTATATGTGGCAATTGGGTTGGTTAATGAATAATCCATGTATACATATTAATTTGTACTAATCATGCACCTTAATGACTAATCGACAGATTTTGAGGTGAAAGAGGGTTAAGGGATTAAATCTTAGCCTTTAATTTCCTGGAGACAACGAATAATATTCTCCTTTCATTAAATCTCATCCATACATTGCATATTTTTTTTATCAAAGGCTGATTAATCTGGAAGTTTTCAATAGGTGCACACCTATCGATGTAATGAAACCGAACTAAATCATTTCCCTATTATGATATTCTGCACTTTGATGGATTTGTATATTTATTGCATTTTAAATTTCAAAGTTTAATGTTTCCATGGAGAAAGCTATGGTTGTATATATAAAATAATATATGGAATATGATTTTTTTTAACGCAACCTTATTTTTAGATTAAAGTTGTTTCACATAATTAAATGTGTTATAAGTTATGAAGATCAAACATCATTCATTCCCATAAAGCATCTCAGAGAGTTGTAGAATTCTTTTAGAGTGATAAGAAAAGTGGTGTTCAAAAGCATATTAATATATATTAGAGGTGTAGATATATAAACATAAGTGCAATTAATAGTGGATCAAAATCCAATTAAAAAAAAATTAAGTATATATCTTTCCAAGAGAGATCATGTGGGCATATCAAAATGGAAAAAAGATGAAAGAACCATGCGGAGGATATCTTTGTGATGCATTAAAAAAATTGTGTGCACCAAAAGATGAGGATGGGTGTCCACATACTCATGGACGAGGGCAAGTGTCCAAAATCTCATGGTTTATTCAACAAAAGGGCTCATGTGAAATCCTCCATGGGGGGGAAATGTTTGATATATAGTTCTAGTGGGAATTTATCAAACTATTGTGTATTGTGTGTCTCATTTCTATAACTTATTATATGTCTATTCAATTCACTTTGATGGGCTCATTTCACAGTATTTCCATCCCTTGCACACGTTCTCTCGTGAATTTTTCTTCCTAAAGATGTCATCATCCAACTGACAATGTCATCACATGTGGAATATTGAGTGTGGGTTTTAAATGTGACTAAGCCTATCACATAGCAACCAAGAAATCACATGTAAAATAAAGTTAATGAAATACCATGTTCACCAATGACAAAATATTTGTGCTACCAAATATGGAGTGAAGTTGATACAAATGCAGTGATGTCCTTCAATGACCATTAAGAATGTCAATTAGGACATGGGTAAGGCATGCAAAACACTAGGTGGAATAGATATGTGGAGGCGATTTTTCAAAGACGAGGATAGCTTTGCAAGGGGCCAGAGACTGGGAACATATCTATTGTTGCAACCATGATATCTATTGGTGAAGAAATGTATTGAGATGTTCAATGAGATCGTGGAGATCAAAAAGGGCCATGCCATGTTCTATGAGGAGTTTTCAAATAACATAAAATTGGTGATACACGAGGACAACCAAAATAGGTCCAGGCTTACGAATTTGCTCATATATCACTAAACCAAGAGCATAGATGAGATGATGAAAGAGTATTTAGGTCTCTTTTGATTGAAAAATGGTATTAGTACAATTAACTTTGAATCTAGACTCTTTGATTTGTTTCAGGTTCTGGTAAATCAAATTGTATAGCTCATTCTTTCATAGATTTAATCAAGTTCGTCTTTACAAATTTCACATTACCGAGTTTTAAAATTAATTTTCATTACTCATAAATGATCAAAGATAACAATAGTTGCATACAATCAAATTCGTATTTAATTCCTTTTACAAATTTCATACTACTCGATGCTTTTAAACTTGTTTCCATTACTTATAAATGATTTCAGATAATGGTATTGAATGTTGTTGTGTATAAAAAATGGAAACAATGAACATGGTGGAAAACATGGCACAAATAAAGGAATACGTCATGCCAATATATGGTTCCACAAGTATTACACTTGTCACGTCCACTACTAAGAATTTGAAGAAAATATATTGGAATCTCGAAAATTCTCTATCATGATTTTTTCCAAGGCACATTCAGTTGTTCTACAATTGCTACCCAAGTCATAAACCAAAGTATCACAAAATGCAAATTTCTAAATCAAATAATTCACCCCGAGGGGTTTGGTAGTGTGGGATATGGTAGACTCAAATTGTGAGGTCAGTAGTTGTATGGGTGGCTAAGAGAGAGAGTAGCAAATAAAGAGACCCACAATCTCTTTTTGGATCCGTGTTGTACGTTTGTGTAGTTTGTGTTTTTCTCTATGTATTAGTTGATATTGTCTGTCATAAACACCTAAAACAAAGATAGAAAGATAAATTTCGGACAAAGAATCATTGAGGAAAAGGCATGACTTTCAACTAATTTCAATTCATTTACTCTGAGTTTGGGAAATTAATGTTTTATTTGTGTATATATAGAGAGATCAAGGTTATAGATTTTGTATTAATGTTGTAGGTTTTCCTTTTGTGATCCACACAATTGTTCATTGGACAAAGATGTGGATGGTGCAACATATATTCTCATCGAAGAAGGTTATGTAAGGAATATTGTAAGTCCTCGATGGATTCTGAAGATGCTAAATTCGATGTTTCATTAAGAGCAATGAAGGAATTGTATCCCTAGACCACAAGTCCTGGTTCAAACCCTACAACTGAACATAATATTACAACCTTTGGAAAGTATTCTATTGGCAAGTATAATCAACTCTCACTTTTCTCTCTATTGTTTTACCTCAACATCCTCAAGATCATATCGATCTTATGTTTTCTTGTCTATTCTTTTGTGCAAAGTTGCATACACAACTCCCCTTGGAAAACCATCCAAGCCAATTATAATATCATCCACGAGCACAAAGAATCAAACAAAAGAATTGTTGTCGTTGAATCTTTTGAAGAACAGTACCCAAATGAGAAACACAAACCTACGGGTGAGGCATCCCATTGCAAGCCTCGAGGAAGAAATCATTTGATGTTTGAATCGCCCTCACAAAAGTTTTCAATGCTATATGATTGTTATTTGACTGAATATGCTTCACATAAACACAAATTGCAACTACCAGGAACCATAATGGAAGTTGTAGCAATAAATATACTAGTGCTCCAAGTGAGAGAGAATTGATTTTCTTTGTTGACATTAGTACTACAATTGATAAAAGAAGTCATGGATTTTCCTCTGGAGAAAATTTCATGGATCTAGATAAATTGAAATGACTTTTACTCTTGAGAAACTGGATAGGTACATGGCTCTCACCCCTGATATTGCTCTTGCTATGTTCGTTGAAAAAAGAATTTGGTGGAAAATGGATTTACAACATTCTAAATGAGTTGTAAAGTCGAAATCATATATAAGGATAAAATCCGATCATATCGAATCAAAAGAAGGGGCAGTGTATAGAGGATCAACACATAATATAGGTGGCAAAGGATAGTTGTCTAACAAGTTTTTGCGAAACCACCTAATTTGGATGACAAATTTCACGAGCATGTCAATTAGGCTTTTATGCCATAAAACACAACTTTGGCACAATTAGCATACCTTGATTAGGAATGTGTGCATTTTGGAAGAGAAAAAAAAAATCAAATTCTTGTAGACTCAAGGATATCAAACATTTAAGAAGTATAGTGATACGATATATAGTTTTTTACAAATTACAATTGATATGGACATTGAAAATAAACCCAGGAGTCAGTGTTCATAATAAAGAATGAAGGATACAAATTACTTTTTATGTAGCCAAGTTTTATTTCTTTTTCAAGTACCCATAACATCATGGTATAACACTCAAAACAAATGCATTATTTGAATAGTTATGTGTTAGTGGTATGTAGCATAATAATATGTTGAGATACATTGCAAAATAGATATTATTAAAAACATTTAAAAAAAAAAGTGAAACTCATAATGCATTGTTGAACAGATATAAAGGAAACATCATTTAGTGGTAAATCATTTTTAAAACTTTAACTCACCTCCAAAGAGTTGTGTATAGTGTTGGTTGTCTTATGACTCCTTTGGAAGAAAATAACATACATCAAATAAGTGAATTGAGAAAAATAATCAATTTCTTGTAACAAAGTCAATAATTGAAATTAAGAAATAATTTTCATCTTTTTTAACAAAATCAAATGATATAATATAATTATATCGATCGAAAAATGTGATCCAAAAACATACAAAGATGATGATATGTTAAAAAAAAATTTAATAGAAATAGTCAAAACATTGTCAATAACATGTCTACCATGCGCCTTAAACTATAATTTATAATTTATCTATTTTTTCCATATGCATCCATCTATTTTTTTTCCATATGCATCCAAAATATCTAGTGAAATACAATCTCATCATATAAGTATTTGAAGCAATATCCTTTTAAGAGCTTTGTAAGCCACACTAAATTTATTGCATACATCCCATTGGTCTAGTAGAAAGAAAATGTGAGCTAATAAAGACTTCAATGGTAGTGCTATCTAGTTCATAACAATGTTGACAACTCTAGAGAAATCATATCATAGTAGATTAAGTGAATTCTTTCATTAAATATGTTATATCTATTGGGAATAATGAATGCAAGTGTATTGATCCAGAGTTAATTTCAAGATTATTTGTTTCTTGTCTCAATATAAAGGAGGAGTATATGGGAGTTGAGTATTTACTAAATGTTTAAAGGAAGTTCTAATCCAAATAGGTAGTTATAGGAGTTGAGCATCCACTAAATGCTTAAGTAAAACATTAGAATAATTTTCAAAATTATTTAGCTCATGTGTCAATCTAAAGGCATAGCTACAAAGGTACGTAAAACAATTTAACAAAGAAATTATAATCACTTGGTTGGTGGGGTGAGTAAAACATAAGACTGATTATAAGAGCATCCATTATAGACATAAATATTTTATATATTCATTCTAATCTTACACACTAAACATGGATGTCCTTTTCTAAATTTATCTCATTTTCCCAATTTGTGAATGCGCAAACTATCCACATGGCATGTTCAAATAAATAAATAAATAAAACATGTATTGGCCACCTTGTCTACACAATGGGTGGAAGATTCCCATATATTAGGGCATCATTTCTTTGTGGCTAAAAAACACTATCACTACCACTTTTCATCTACGAGTTCAAATTGCAACAACAAAGTATGTGAGGGACTTGCTTGCATCGTGTCTTGCCCAAGGAGAACGTGCATGCATGCTTGCATGGATGAGGGAGCTTGGGTCATATGATGTGATGATTAGACATTATTATGGACAAGTGCAATCCCACGGTTGGTGTTGATATATGGATATTGGTTTTGATGTTACGAAGATGATGTGTTAAAAAGAGGATGATTTGTTAAAAAGAAAGCAGATAGATGGTTTACAATGGTTACAATGAGTGTTGGATACCAAATAAACAACACAAAAAGTATGCTCCTAATATTAATGTTGAATCGGGGAAAAGGGATGCATTAATCTTAGAAGACTGCAGGGAGGGAGGCAACATGGTCAAGAAATTGTTATTCCACGAACCCTAATAGCTAAAGAGAAACACAATGGCAAATAACTTCTCATCAAAATTGTTATGCAAACATTACTCATATGCAAAAGGTAAGACAAACCAATTTGACCAAGTTATGCATAATATTTTTGAGTTTAATGTTCAATTTGCAAGGAGAAGTGTACTTCACCTTGGAGACACTAAAAGACAACCATGTATTTTGAAAGAGGAATGTGTAGAGCTTCGAATTGGACCCATCTACTTTGGCATTCTAGCATCCAATTGCACAAGGAGAGTCAAGACAAAAAACAATGGTGTTGACGACGGGGCAAAGGGAGAAAATATGGTGCCACCGGTTGATGGATGAAGCCAAGAAAGGTGTTATGGTCTCCAACTATGCAATCTATGGATGATTCTAGGAAATTCCCCATCCATTTCCTGTGGCACTCAATTCACGTGACTATGTTTTAATTCTTTGTAGGCCAACTACAAACAATATAAAAATCCTCCCCATTTCAAAACAATTCAATCTTTAATCCTCTCCTTGCATTGATGACATAAGTGGGATTTCCTATATCTTCTACGAGGTGATATTTCATTGTAAGTACTTCAAGGAGAGCCACCAAGAACTTGGCTTGACAAACAAACAACTTTGTTGTTATGCTCGCTTCATTCTTGTCTATGTTATGTTCAATCACAAGGACATGGTCCAACTCACATATATGTGTCACATATGTAACACTTTTACTTAACACGTGTAGGCTTAAACAAGATTTTAAATTAAAAAATAGCCTGGACCTATCTTAATCCCACATATATCAAATGCCCATATATATCAAATTGAATCGTTCAAGTTACAAACTTTTTATAAAATGTAAAATAATGAGGAAATGTTTACACCTGAGATTCCTCTTCAGATTTAATAAAAATAGATCAAAATTGATAATAAAAAAAAACTTAAAAGGACAAAAAATCCTCCTATGAATAGAGTGTGGTGTGCTCACCAAATCCATGCATATATACTTGAGCTAACAACGGAAAAAAGACTAAACTTGTTAAACAAGAAAACTACTTCAAAGCTCGACATCCATTTTCCCATAGAACTATTGGCAGTGCTCACTATTTTCAATGTGGCCTAATCATAGTATGCCAAAGTAGTCATGAGAATTTTTAGTCCAAGACCAACTATATCACTCTTTATTATTCCATCCATGGCGAAGTTTATAGAAATTATATGCTTGTAAGGGTTTAGGGTTTGCTCAAGTGCTTTTTCTCTTTATTGAAGGTTGTGGTTGGGAATGGGCAAAAAGAATGCTCGAAAAAATGTATACACAATCGAGACCAAACGTAAACCATTGTTTAACTAAGGTTATTCAATGTATATATACTCACTCAAGTTACTTTATTCAATGTATATATACTCAGTACGATGAGATGTCATGTAACACCCCCCTAATGTTGCTTTAATGCCACACATTCCTTTTAAGTATTATGTTATGTGTTTATGTTTGGCCAAATGGTATCCGCACCAATCCATTAAACTATGTGGTCATTGACCAACCTCTATTATCATTATTTTGATTTGGGGATGTCGAGGAATACGATGTTAGGAGGCACGAGAAATAATCTATAGAGTCGATCCTCTCATACAAAAACTAGAGGCAAATGCAAAGGTAGCAATGGTAGCCCCTCACTAAGAAAGAGAAAATCAGAGTCCTCATTGGTCCCAAAATCGTTGGTGAGAGCTTTGCACAATAGGGAGGAGTTGGAGGACGTGTTCAAGCGATTCAATGACAACGACTAGAACAAGATCTTGTCCTCAAAGTTCAATGGCATTATGTGTTCCATTGGCTACCATGTTGGGCATTAGGATAGAGGGCTCATGATGAAGGAGGCCAAATCACATGGGTATGGCTTCATCAGCTTGGAGGATTTCATTGATTTGAATACCAAAGGAAATCACAAGGTTGCTTGCTTGGAAGACCTAAAAAATGTCTTCCAGGTCTTTGACCTTGATTGCTACAACTCCGTCTTTGCCATCAATTTCTACCAAGTCTTGAAGAGCATGGGAAATGGCAACACCTTGGAGGATTGTCAAAACATAATCATTGATGTGCAAAATAGAAAAATTAAAACAAATAATTGGGAATTATTAAAACAATGGCTAAGTTGGTGATAATTGTTGTGGAGTTATTTACAAAGTGCTTCTAGACAATACTCAAGTCCAAGAGTACTTGCAAAGTCAAGGGAGCACATGAAGGGGACAAGTGGTCTATGCTCATCAATGAACATTGTCAAATGTTGGCAAGGAAATTCCAATGCAAGAGAGAGATACACGTGGATAACAATAGTTGAGCCTTCCGCATAAACATTAAAACTTTAAAGAGGTAAATCATAATTGATCATCCCAAATCCAGTGGTTTAGGATGACCAAGTTTTAGTTAAAAACCTTCCCTAAATAAATGACATGGGCATAATTATTCTTAATATTTATACATAATAATTTTTATTTATTTTTAAATAGATGGAAAATAATCTTTATTTTTGTTGTAAATTTAATAATTATCCAAAAAAATTATTGATTCATTTCTTTTTTAAAACAACTTTTATTTTATTTTCTAAATAACATATTTTTAACAAAGTGATGAATATAAAATAATCTCTGTATAAATTCTCCTACGCTCCTTAAAAAACTACCATAAAATAATGTCGATCATATACTTAAAAAAATCAAGTATATACTTATGGGAAAAAATCTCTATATGAAAATTGTAAGACAAAATTTAATTTCAAAAATAAAATCATATACTTATGAAAAAATAATAAACGTTGTAACATAATTCACAAAGCTTTTCACATTAATAATGTCTTATAATTATACCCGGATGGGGTGTCACCATAAGCTATCGGCGGTAGATGGGTTTGGGTTGGCCAGCCACTTGGCAGCGCCAACCACCCGTGGTTAAGGCGCCCTGCTTGGTATGCAAGGTTGTCACCTCCCCATTCACTCTGCTCACCAGCCTGACTCGTGAGATCACTTGCGTTCATATGGGCATCGAGACAATGTTGATGACTTTCTCCACTATCCAGGTTGTCGCATTCATCACAACACATTCAGACTCTCCACCCGTCGAGTTCTTTATGTTCAGCCTCCCCCATCACGATGACACTTTGGTCCATTTTTTGTTGTTGTTTGGCTTCTATTCCAAACCTTTGCACATTATTTCCCCTCAGCTTTTCACAAGTTCCCTTCCATTGCTTTTGTTCCTCTCCTGGGTCACCGCCATTCCCCTCCCTCCACTGCCTCCCTGCTCCATCCTTCCTATGCATTGCTTGTTGACAATGCCCTGTGAAAGAGCCCTCTTTCTTTGCAATGTTCTAACCAGAGGCCGTGGCCCTACCCCTCATGAAAGCATCCTTCCCGACAACATTGTTCTTGGCTCAGTCACTTCCTCCACCCAAGGCTCGATCAATCCTCCACCCTATCATGTGTTGAGCTCCCCTTAGGGCTACTTCATCGATGAGGAATCAGAATCCACTGTTCGATCCACATATGTGCCTCCTCCATGTGTTCCAACAATGGTCGTCCCTCTGGCGCCCCTCTCCAACCGATGCCCATTCCCTACTTCTACAGTTCACCCCTGGAGCCCACTATTGTCGTCCCCCCTACTGCACACTTGCTCGACCTTATCTTTGATATGCGTCGAGCCTTGGAGGATTTGAAATTCTACTTGGATCAAATGCATCTTCGACTCTCTTGGATGGGAGCTCAATTCGAATGCCTCAACGACGTGTCGTCGACTCCAGTTATCAACATCGAGGACACAATTTTGTTGGGGATCCCCATTCCCCTGCCTCTAGCTTCAACTAAGGACAACACACATGTTCAGGTTCCTCCTCATGAGAATCAAGCATCTACCACAAGCCATGGGCTCTGAGCATACTTGCATACCTCATGTAATTGTTAGTATAGTTTTTTGGTTTTGGATTGCACACAACGCAACTAGTTTTGCTTCTCTTAGCCTAGTACACCTTGTTTGTTGGTCAGTCGAGACACTTCATTTAGACAATAAAATTCATCAACGATAGGTTGGTTTCCATTTTTGGAAACTTGGTCGACTAGTTTATGTTGTTGTGTATATTTTCAGACATTTAAGGTAATATAAGCTGCTAACTTACAAAAAAAGATAATGTCTTATAATTATTCAAAATAGATATTTAATAATGTTAATATAATAATAATAATAATCTATTTTTAAGGTCACGGCCAAGTGAGACACCAAATTGGTGTATGAGACCCCCTCCACCCAGCGATTGTCTGGTAAAGTCTACGAAGGTATACATACCCTACCCCCCTCTGGATTTGAACTTGTAACCTCTTATGAGGAAACACATGTTCTTAACCATTAGGCCCACTCAGGTTGAAAAAAAATAACTAATAGGTGACAAAATTTTAAGATACAAATAGTAACATCATATAAATAATAGCAACTAGTAATTCGTTGTGGTGTGAAGGTACATCATTAAATCAAAACATAATTTAATGGAAAGAGATTTTATTTTATTAATAAAAAAGATATGTGAAGTTTATAAAAAAATGGATCATATAGCAACCCCTTCATAAAGCTAAAAAAATATTTTGCAAATTAATTAAAATAAGCATAGTCCAATCTATGTCTTAGAGACTAATCAAAATTAAAAGAATTTTGTTTTAAGAGTTTATAAAAAATCATATGATTTAAAGTTAAAATTAACAATGATCAAAACAAAGTAGGTGGCTTGAGTGTCATATTTAAGATAGACATTTAATACAAGTAATAGTGATGGCTCAAGTGTGAGGTGGAGGGTATCGATTCTTGGGCTCAATCTTTGGGTGTGGAGCCCCACCTAGTGACAGGTATCTTGTCAATCTATGGGTCAATTTCTCATCCATCCTTTGCTTTCTACTTTGGGTGCTTCTCCACAGATATTGTTAATCCACGGGAGGGTACTTGTCATTTTCAGAGCAAGGAGGAGGCAATTGGTTGTGGGGTTCTCTACTTTGATTAAGACAAGTATTCCACTCTCAAACCTAGAAACCAACCCAATGGCTAGGCATGTTGTCAAAATAATAAAAATGGACCAAGTTAGGAGGTGAATAGACTTATGTGGGAACCTATTTCATTGTACAGAGGATGGTGCCCCAAAACTCCATCAACACGCGAAGGTGACCAACTCCAAATCACTTTCACAGCTTGCTCCTATTTGATCTACAAGTGCAATTTGGCACATATTAGAGCTCCAATAACCTAGGTGAAACCATCACATGTAGTTTGCTTGAAAAAAATGTCATTTTGCTTTTTCCAAATTAAGAAAAAATAATCAATTCTAACAAGTTGTTTTGTTGCATGGAATTCAACTGCCCATGGGATATTTTCCTTGAAAATGATGGCTTTCCAAGAGATAGAACTGACGAAGCGCTAGCCACAAATATTATATTCCCAAACCAAGACTAAGTTGGTAAATAGGGAAAACCAAAAGTTTCATATTTCCAACAACATGAACGCTTGGGGTTGGGGAATCCCATGGATTTCAAACATTGGCCCAAGCGTAGGCCACTGAGTATTAAGGACAAGGTAAAGATATCCTTCTTAGGTTTAATGAACTTTTCCAAACAAAGTGAAGCTAAAATAACTAGTTAGATATCACCCTCCATAATTTACTCAATTTAGCCTCAATCACAGGTCTATGGTTGAGCCCCATGTAACCATTTGTAGGCTTATTTTTATTAAATACCTTGGAATAATTCCATTCCCAATCTCTCCACCATGGCCAAGTGACTTGAACACCCCATTTAAGGGAGATGTCATCTGTGACTAATTCCTGAACAAAATCAATGATGGGTCTACCTACACAAGCCAAATGAAACACAACGTTGATATCCTCCTAGTATTTCCACGAGTGAGCGGAACCATCAAATGAATCCCTTGCTTTGACAATTATTTTCTTGAATATACACTTGGACAATAACCATGGCACCTTGCCTAAATATTTTCCCTTAAACTATATCAGTGGGGACCACCAGATGCAGTGATCATTGAACGAAAGCCCATGTTTGTAAATAATCCCCTTTCCAATTCAATCGATACTTGGCATTCTCTTGAGATTTCCATATACTATAGGCCATGTTATAGCACAATTTTTAGGTTGGGAAAAGCCTGACCCAACCACAGAACGAGTGCTACAACTTGGGGATCCTACACCCAATGTCACCTCGATGTAGGTCCCACACTTCAAGGGTGACTAGGTCACTCTAGGGAGGCGATCTCGGTGACCTTAGGGGGATTGAGATAGAGATGGAGATGGATGGAAATGAAACCCCTATAGGTAAAGTATAATTGGAACGAAGGGTAGGGATAGATGTCTTGTAAGTCGAGTAATGCCTGCTCCACAGGTATAGTGCTTTTTCAGATGATTGTACCTGCCCAAGACACAAGAAAACACACCTTGCAATAGTATATGTTAGTTGGATAAGAAAGTTAATATTGCTGTCCCTAATTTGCAGCAATAGATGACAGTATATATCAGCAAGAAAAAGATACTATAAGTTACTCAATAAATGCTAAAGATCAAGTAGAAAATGTAAGAGAAAGACTAGTAATTGACTAGCTAAACTCAAGATGAAAAACCGATACTCTTAGCATAAAAGATAAGGTTGTTGTAAACACTTGTCTGCAAAAAAAATATATCATCCTTAAGGCTGTAACATTCAATGTATTACATCAATAAAATCAGCCACCGAAATCTCCGCAAACTTTTCCAAAAAGTGCGCTAGGACAAGGGGAGTAAGTGTGGAAACTTTGAGCAAAAACCAATGGTTGATAAGGGAGTTATTAAAGCAACTAAGTTAGGTTTCTGCAGCCCTGATGGCTGAAGATGCAATTTTGTAATAGAAGCAATAATTATCCCCTAGATGGGGACTCCCTAGTGGCTGTGAGGTGCCCAAGGCACAAGGAAAACAATCCACTTTGCAAGAAGTAAAAATGATCGAAAATCACGTTTACCAATGCAATATTTTATTTCTCCAATGCAACAAATCAATGATTAGTGCCTTTACTATTTTGTTAATGGAGTCACAAGGAGCTAATATAAGCTACCTCCTTGGGGGTGTAAGCCCTTTTACTCCCCAGGGCAAGTTTCTCTAAGTTAGGGTTTAAGCTAAGAGGGTGTATACCCTTATACTTCTATTAGCAAACCCTTAATCAATGAGATGAAGCAATAGAATGGTGAAGACCATGGTGGGGGTGCATGCCCTTATACTTCCCACCTATATCCTAGCATAGCAATACTTGAACTTGAAAAAATGATAGCATAATAGTAGAAAACCATACCAAGATCAAGAGAAGTGCCAAGACAATCCACCACAAGAGCTAGAAAATAACCTTCCAAGGCTAGTGCATCACTTTTTCCATCAAACATTCACAAGTATATCCATACACAAGTGCACAAGAGCTAAAAGAGCTAAGGAGGCCAAAAATTTCAGACCAAGCCTCTCACAAGAGGGAGAGTTGTGTTTCAAAATGAGATCTTATGATCTCTATTTATACAAAAATTAGCTAACATAGCTTGTCCACAAAATAAGGAGTAAAACACAAGATTAGGGGTCAACAACCCTAATATTCCCCCCTTAACATAATAATATTAAACAATTCACTTAAAATTTCATCTTTCGTGCAAATTAAACCCTAATCTAGGATGACATCACCCCTTTAGGGGACATTTTTCCACTTTGAGGAGGTCGTTGGTGTTGGAGAAGCATGGAAGGGCCTCCCAAGGCCATGTGTCAAGCATCTAAGTGATCTCATCATGGTGAATACCCTCTTCTCCTCAAAACGTCCAAATGCAAATGAGTGGCACCTCACCAACAAGCCCTAGCCCCCAATATCATGACGTCATGCTCAAAAGTGGGACGTTTTGCCCCTCCTGGGAAAATCGTTTGGAAATCAATGGGTGGGATAGGTTGTCCAAGTCATCATCAAGGCTGTCCAATTCATCTCTCTCTCATCTGGCATGTGGGCCCCTGACATCCAACATGTGGGCTTGTAGCCCCATGGAAGCCCAAGCTAGGCTTGTTCTCCCAAAACTGTCCACCAGCTAAGTCCTGCAAAGACAAACGAACACGCCCTCCAAGGATCTCAATTCATACAATCATGATAAGTGGATCCAATAAATAAATAAACCATCTAATCAAGTGCATCAAATATTACTATATCAAACAATTAACAACTCAAAGACACTATGCAACTTGTCAAGCTTAAGTATGGGAGGGTTGACGAGGTGTCTTATTGGGTAGATTTTTCCCTAGGTCAAGGAGAGCCTCCAAGAGGTCCATCTCTAAGCCATGTAAGGTGTATGAGGTGGATGGGGTCAATACTCAATGGGCATAGGGCTCATGACATACCAGGGGTCTTAATTTCTCATTCATGGGTGCCTTTGTAGAGGGTTTGTGTACCTTCATCCACAATGCACTTTTTCCAAGCCCATCATTTTCCTTTTATATTTCTTTGTTTATATTTTCTTTCATAATAGCATAAGGAGTGATTGAAGGTCACTACCCTGGTGTGGTGATCAAGTGGTGGCAATGTC
>ML807243.1:111912-122164 GCA_009831015.1 Picea engelmannii
GCTAAATCTTCAAGCTATCAATGGAAAACACATGAGCGAAACAAACTTATGCTCTGATACCACCTGATCTGAAAATAGAAGGCTGACTTGTTATGCTATGCAAGCACCCCTACTTCATTAAAATAAATTTTACAGGACCTTGCTTCATGTGTTAAAATATGCAATATAAACTTATGTGTTAAGTTCATGTATCTTCTTGTAAATGCTTATGTGTGAGAAAATGTTCTTTTAAATGGTTATATATGTACTTGCAATAAATACATGGCAACACAACTTGCAGCAAACAAACCATCAAACTCAGAACAATCACAACATGATAAAGGAGTTCAACCCCCTCCGGGCTACATCTCCTTGAGCCTCCATAATGGACTTGGCTCTCTAGGATTAATTAGTCAAAAGTTCTTTTACAAGCTGCTGCTCAACTCAAATGGAAAAACACACTGCACCATTGAGATCAGAACACATAAAAACCCCAAAAATGACTAATACAACTCTGAAAACGGATCATGGCTTATCCGGGCATGACCTCTTCTACATGTGGCCATAAGCTTCCCTGAGCTACTCTTTGGCAAAAACACCTGTAAAAGTCCTCAACAGCCTCTGAAACCTGTCCCAATGTGTTCAGAGCATATCAATTATCCAAAAATGATTATTCAATCACAGAAAACAAACATAGGCTCACCAAACCATGTCCTCGATCAATGAGGGCTTCAAGCTCCATGGAGCTTGCTTAAACTTCAATGGTGAAAAACTTGTAGAAGAAGTCTTCAAATGGCTGTGAAAATGGCACCAATGGATCCAGCACGTCCAAAAACCCCTGGATGGGCTTTTACGGCACCTCAAACGGCCAAACGATGAAGAAGTTAGGCCTTCTCCATCTTCCTCCTTCAACTTTGCTAGAACTGGCTCTACAAAACGCACCTTTGTGTGCATGAACCAAGAACACGCTCCAAAACGCGCACTAAAACCTGGCACTGAGCGGTTCCGAATAACCGTGCAAACTGTAGGACGGTTAGGGCGCCTCCAGCCCCCAACCGCCTAGCACTCGGTCACCTGGCTCATACGACCTCGGGCTATGGACAAAAAGGCTAACGGTTTTAAAACCGTGCCAACCGTTTGAAACCGCGCGCATTATTAAACCATTAGTTAAATAACGAAAACACACTGGTTGTTGTCATAACTGTGCAACCGCACACACCAACCGCGCACACGTTTAAACATGGCATATAACATAAACATGGCATAAACCATGTGCCAAAGTGTTATAGCCCGCGCACATGTTATAATATATGGTTTATGGTTTAAAAACCCTGCATATATATGTTAACACAATAATCCACGGACCATTTAACATAGACCCCGCATGTTCAATATATAACATGGTCATATTATAATAAACATGCGACCACGGGCCGGGGCTAAGCCCCGGCCCGACCCCCCGCCCAAATTACAAACTTTCAAACTTAAATACATACAAATGCATATACTTAACAAGAAACAACGGGCGGTCCAATGGTCGAGCGGAGGTGCATGAAGGCGTTAGTGTTGGGGGAGGTCTGGGGGTCGAACCCCGCGGACTCCCATAACTTTTAACAAACGAACCATTAACCAATAAACGAGGGACACGTGGCGCCCAAGGATTGGGCCACGTGCCCTCATACCATTCGCCACATAAATGACACGTCAACCTTCAACTCGCCAACAATCGACCAACCAGCAGCTGCCATGTCATCATCGTATGGTCCAGTCACATGCTGCATCAGCCTGCCATGTCAGCCGACACGTAGGATGCTGACGTCATCCTGTGCCACGTGTCACCCATCCAGTGGTGACACATGTCACCTTCAGATTGGCCCAACTGTGTGCCAAAAAGTCCAAAACTGCATGACACGTGGCATCACTTGGAGCCGCTATGTGTCCTGTACGGACATGCCACGTATGTTGTACAGACCTGCCACATGTCCTGTACGGACTGTACGGAAAGGTACAGTCAGCATCAAATTTTTGCCTGTTTGGCTCGGCGAACAGATTGCGATATCTTCTCCATACGGACTCTGTTTGAGAAAGTAAATATACCGCCGGAATCAGGAAGACGAGACGGACGCAATGGCACCATTTTCATTGCATTCCGAGCACTTTGAAAATTGAGCAAAATTTTGCCCCTTGGTCTAGATTTTGATCAGTGCATTAGGTTCTTTGGCGAGAGACCCGGGTTCGATCCTCCGAGCTCCAAACAAAATTTTAAAAAACCCTATCCATAATTGGCCAATGGGAGGTTGCCACATGACAACCTCTCATTGGTCTATCATTGCCATGTGTCAACATACAACTAGTCCACATGTGCCATACAGATTGCCCAGGCTCTTGCTCAATCAAATGTACAATGTGCCACATGGAACCTTGGGGTGTTACCATGTCAGAACCATACAAATGTACAGTCATGCCACATGTCACCCTTTCAGCGGTGACACATGTCACATTTGACTTTTTGCCTAGTTTGACTTGAACTTTGAGCAGCCATAACTTTTGCATACGAACTCTGTTTGAGGTGATTTTTGCATCGTTGGAAAGATATCGTGGAGCTCTACGCATTGATGTCCTTTTCGAGAAAATTTGAGATGATCAAATTTTGAGCATTTATGAATCCTTCTGGACCTCTGTGAGCATTCCAAATCTTCCTGGACATCTATGAGCATTCCAGATCCTCCTGATCAGTTGTCAAAGATCGTTCCATTAAAATGTGGACACAATACGATTTTCAAGTGTCCATTTGATTATCTTCGCGTTCGTAGCATTGCAACTTTATTGAAGAGCACATGTTTTGTATTGGATGCATCACAGTTCTTTCAATTCACTATTGATGTCACAAACTAGTGGATAGATGGAGGTTGGTAATTTATTCTTACTATTATGTTTTCGATTGACATCTACCTATAAATTTTCTCCTTATCTATTGCTTTTTGTTGATGTTATATAGTACTTGTTTCTTCCAACTTCCATTTGCTTATGATTCTATTTATGAAATTGCAATCATTCATGATAATATTTTTTGTATTCTTTGGTGAAAATGTCTAATATATGTTATCGTAATATAATAGGTTCTTTGCATGTTTCTAACTAGTAAATGCATCATTCCATTTTCATTTCATTGCAATCTTTGATGCTTTTATTCTCATCATTGTGCGCTTCCTGGCATGACTTGACATTCCAAACATGGGCATGGAAATTTTTTATTCTTTCTATTTTCTCTTGAAGACCGAATGGATTCTTGTTATTTTATCTTATGGTTAAGGTAGATAGAATCTTGCATTTACCTTTCAAAGAAAATTATTTTTATTTTCAATACTGAACCAATAAGGGTGTGTCCATGCTTCCTACTCACATATCGTTTCATTGCAATGCTTCCTAATAGGTGTGTAGCATGCTAGGAATATGTCTTCCCACCCTCTATTAGATTAGCAGGGTAGTGACAATTTTCGCTAATAGATGAACAATTTGGTGGGATCATTCTTCCAACTTAATGGGTCCACTTTTGTATTATGTTGGGTCATCATAAACCTACTCTCTCTTCTTTCAACTATGGATAACTTTACAATGAGTTGTGTATGCCCACTCACTTTTGTCTTTTGTACTTATGCCTCTTTTCATCACTTCCTTATTAGATGGCTAGATCAATATTGTGTATCTCCAGATAACACGTAGTTCAATGGTGGCATTTCCTTAGGGGTTGAGTAGTTCTATGATGATGGTTAGGTATTCATATGCCCATCCACCCTTGTATTTGAGTCGAGCCATCTCATACCCACCCTCTTATTTTCAACTGTGATTGTATCTCTATTGAGTTGGGTATACCCACTCCTTTTGTACTTTATCATCCTTGTTCATGTCAGTGGGTTATTTATATGTATAAATCCTTGACATTAAATCTATCAATCCGAGAGTTCATAGACTTCAAGGTGCAAGCATAGGAAATGCAGGAACATAGCCTATTCTAGCCTATCTTAGCAACTAATGTTGTCAAAACACACTTCATGTTGCAATAAATGAAATCAAATGACTTATCACTAAAGATCTCAATTCAAATCATAGAGCAATCCAAGTAAATCAAAATTAAATCTCAGATACCTTAAGCTTGCATTCACCAATTTATATCAAGATGAACAAGGGCACTGCATACTATGTCAAGATGTATAGTCTATGCACATGTATGTTTTCTTATGAGCTATTGTTTAATCGATGAATACATAAGACTTTAATGTACAAGGGAACCAAAATACTCAAAATTGGGAATCAAACCTATGAACAATGATCAGTTCATTAGTTTAGGTTTCATTAATGGCATGTGGTGCAATCTTTCACTTGAGATCTAAGTGTTCATGCTGTTTGAGAGATGATTAACTTGTCAAACTAATGAGTTCTAATTACTTTAAAAAATATGAAAATGCATACCCTTCAAACCACCACCCAAATCAATCAACTAAAGAGTTGAACTCTTATAAAATGTTATTGATCTAATCTTGGAATCATGAGCTTAGAAAGGTAAGGAATGAAATCTACAAACTAAATCAAGCACACAAAATAATGATGCACCTTTACACCTACATTCATAATTTATATGTTAGGTATGACAAGTCTTTGCGGCAGTGTTGCACATTACATTCATATATCTTATCTCTGTGTAAACATGACTCAAACAAGATCTTATCATTCATCTCAACATCTTCATTAACTCAAAGCAAAGTGTAAAAGATGATAATAAAAGAAGTTATTAGTCTCTTAAGATTTGTCCTCACAAAGGGATCGAAACACATTCTTTCACCCTAGGCGTTCCTGTAATTATAACAATGATTGATTCAGTTCTTGAAAGATTCAAATAACTATGACAAATTAAAGTCCATAAAATCACATCAACATAAAAGAAATACAATAAATCTGAAGGTTGTAAATGAACAATTGAACGTATCTATTAAAAGATAAGCAGAGCAAACATCTAATCCATCCAAGTGTAAAGCACACTACAAGTATATTGTTGGTAAAAGGATCTAAATGCTACAACACATAACGGAATCGAAATTGTGAACTAAACTAACTAAAATAAAATACAAATTATAATTAAATACTAAACTAAATCAAATGTAAACTAAACTAATGTACAAAGGTGGCTTGTTACCAAGGTTTAGGGGCCCTTCCTAATTTGGTTAATGCTGTCGGGAAACTTCGATCTACTTACACACTTATGAACATGCACAAAAACACCAACACTTGATTCTTTGCACAATGATAGTTGAGGATTACAACTGTTCACACATAAATATGATTTCTCTTACAAGTTATATCCCCCTTAATACAATTTTATCAACATATTTATACAATGGAGCAATGAAGGAGGATGGCACTGAATCCTCAAACCCAAACCTACAAATCGAATTTGGTTTTACAAATTAAGCCATTTTGGAAACTGGTCGCAACAACAAATCCAAGCAAAATTGGATTAGATATTTGCCCATATCTCCTTGACACTACATTATTTCAAAAATCTACTCTCATATCCTCTAAATGGGATCGTTCTCCACAAAACCCATGTCTCATATTTCCACGATTCGCCCTCATCTGCCAACAAATCACATCTAAAGGTTGTTGTCTGGAAACTACTACTAATTTTGACCCAACCTTTGACCACGAGTTGGAGGCTTCTATGTGTGACTTGGGCACAAACCAAGGGACACACATCATGTTGGCATATAGATCTTTGAAACCCAGGTGGTCGTTTTCCATTTTAGCGCATGCACATATACTAACAACCAAACTTAGGTACCGAAAGTGAACTGCTGGTACATGAGCATAGCTAAGAAAATCAGCATTAGTCGAATATGTTCTAGACATTCTATCCAATCCATCAAAGACATAGGAAATCAATAAAACATGCAACACTTACTTCTTGTATCTTGTCAAAAGTGTTTAGTATGCTTGTCTTTAAGAATACATGAAAACATGGCCAAAAAGGATAGCAACCAAGTATAGAGGTAAGGTAAAGGTGGTAAAAAAGAGTAACTGATAGCTACAAAATATGTCAAAACCAAGAGTCAACAATGTCCCCATGCAAAGATCAAGAGGGGAGGTGTTCAAATGATGGTAGTCTTCACATATGCTCATTTATGGACAAACATCCTATCTATTTATTTTTTTAAATATATTTGACTAGGTTGGTCTAATCACCTTATTGGGGTGTCTGCCCTTGTTATGTGGGACCATAACCCCTCTTTAAGGGAAAATTTCCTTTTGGAAGGGACACTTCATTTGAATTGTGTATAAATACATAACTCCACCTCTCATGTGTAGCATTTCATCATATTTATTTATAGTGATTGAGTCTTTAACTTATGAGTACTATCTTGCATTTCTCTTATTCCTTGGTTTATCTTCTCTTCTTTTTATGACGTGCTTATGGTTCATGCATTTAGAATTTATTGGTGGTTTCATTCGATCCTTTTTTCACCCTTGCAATCTTAAGAAACTTGCCAATATGTGGCTCTCATTATAAGTGGTTTCATTTTCTTCGTGCCAACTTTATACATGGATTGATTTGTTTTTACCATTGCAAAGAAGCAAAATGTACACAATGAAAAGTAGTTTTAGTAAGTAGTTAGTTATAGTAATTGTTGGAATGCAACAAATTGAGATACATGTGAATTGTGTATTATTCATTAATATGATACATATGTAAATACATTGATGTGACCTTTGAATTCATATTCCAAGAGGTCTTTCACATTCTAATGACCGTTACACTCACTTGACGTTTCATATTCCTTCACAAGTGAATAATACCATAACCCTAGCAGATTAGGTTTGAACACTCCCCTCCTTAATCCAAAGCGATGTATGTGTAATGATCCCAAGCCAAATTTTTCGCTTGGTATCACTAACTACTACTGATTTATTGATGTGCAGGTGTTTATTGAGTTATTAAGTGCATACAAGATTCATCCAACACATTCAAGATATAGAAGCACAAGCAAGATCTGACCTTTATTATGCATAATCAATACAATAGATGATCGATATGGCATGAACCTCAGATGGTCATACAAACAATAGATATGAGCTGCTACAAAATGCTCCTATCAATACAAAAGAAGCCTCCAAAGGCCAAATAAGTAATGAAGACCAATACCCAGTAGATCTGGATGTCAAACCCTCTAGCTGAAGAGTGCCACGCTCCAAGTGAAGACTGAAACCCTCAAGAATTCAACCCTGATGGAAGGATGCTCCAAATGAGCCCAAACTCGGTCCAATGATAGATCAGGGCAGTGGGAACCTCCTCTTGAAGTTTCAAGCCCAACGTCCAAGTCCAACCCCTCCAACTGTTGAATCTCCTAAGGGAGTTGCGCCCTCCTAAATAGCTGAAACCCCAATGCACTTGTCCCTGAAGAAATACACCTCCCAATGGCGTGAAACTCTCCAAGAATATAGATCGGGCTATGCGAATCCCATGGGAGAAGTTTCAGAGCCAAATCTCAAGCAGATCTCTCTAGACCTGAGTTTTTCTGAATCACAGGACGTCCCCTATGGCTCCAAGACGTCCCAATCTACAGATAATTATATGATGATGATAACCCTCCGAAAAAGTCCTCAAACTGACGATCATGCCCCTGCAAACAAAACCCAAGTGTCGGAATGGCCCTAGGCCCTCTGGATAAGCTGGATCGAACCTCCTTCTAGATGATGGTGCGCCCTTGCTGGAATCACAAGAACAGTACGACCTACTACCTTCAGAAGAGCTAGATGGAGATGAGTTGAGACTATAATGGTGTGGAGGAGTATTTCATCCCCGAGACCAAGCTGTGGAACAAGGTGAGTGGATATTTCACCACTGAGTTGCTCACAAGGGTTTGTACAACAAAACCCCCAAACTGAATGCTCAAGAGCAATATCAAATGCTAATCCAGAACTAGAATGAACAATAGGTGCGCCCCAACCTCTTACTTATACTTTTCCTTCTAATTCTCTGTTGAGTTAGGTTAACTCCCAGGGTTGATCTTCTACTCTTCTGTTGAGTTGTCTTTTACTCCTTAATCCCTTTCCTTTCTTAAGTCAACTTAAAAATATAACTTTAGCCTCATTGACTTCCTCCTTCAGTGTGAGACTATGACCTAGTGGGGGTGCCTAGGCCACTGAGTCTCCTCATCACCTCTTTAAGAGGTGGGGGACATTACAGTCTCCCCTGCTTGAAATTGCTTGTCCTCAAGCAATTCCAAACCTGCTTCTCTTACCACGTGTTCCTGCTCCCAAGTGGCATCCTCAATGAGTAAATCCTTCCACCCGATCAGGTACTCCTTGATGCTTCAGTTTCTGAGCCTCTTCTCTCAGACTTCTAGTACCTCCTTCAGAATCAAAACAAGTTGTCCCTCCTCATCCATGGGGGGTAATACCTCAAAAGGCCTGATGTGTTGACTGAGGGATTTCTCAAGGCACAAGACATGAAAAACATTGTGAATTCTGCTGCCCTATGGAAGCTACAGCTCGTAAGCTACGACCCCTATCCTCTTGCTAACTCTGTAGGGTCCAAAGAAATGTGGCTGTAGTTTCTCCGCTCTGCTTCTTTTAATGGAAGCCTACTTATATGGTTGCAGCCTCAAATAGACTAAATCGCCAACCTCAAAAGTCCGGTCAACTCTGTGCTTTTCCGCTTGGACCTTCTGCTGGTTTTGTGCCCTCTGTAGATGATCCTTTAATTCCCCGAGAATTTCTTGGCTCTGCTGTATCCAATCCTGTACCATCGGTGCCCTGCTGTCACTGAATGCAATCTCTACAAATGACAAAGGATCATAGCTATACAAAGCTCTGAATGGTGACATGCCAATAGACATATGTTGGGTGGTGTTGTAGCAATATTCTCCCAAATGCAACCATCTAACCCATGTTTTTTGTTGCCCTGCCACATAGTTTCTGAGATAGCCCTCCACCCACTTGTTGACTATCTTTGTCTGTCCATCTGTCTGAGGGTGATAACTGGTGCTAGGGGTCAAGGCCGTATCAACCAACCTGAATAACTCCTTCCAGAAAGTACTCATAAACCTGCTATCCCTATCGCTGGCAATGGTCTTGGGTAGGCCGTGCAACCTGAAAATCTCCTTGAAAAATAGTTCGGCCACCTGTGCTGCACTGAAGTCGATAGCTATGGCAAAGAAGTGTGCAAACTTTGTTAACCTGTCCACCACTACAAATATGCAGTCCTTCCCTTGCGTCTTTGGTAGCCCAGTGATGAAATCCATGGATATGCTTTCCCATTTGTGCCCTGGAATGGGCAAGGGTTGCAAAAGTCCTGCTGGGTGTGTGTGCTCGTCCTTGTTTGCCTGACATGTCGTACACTCTTTGACGTGCCTAATCACATCCTCCTTGAGCCCTTTCCAAGAGAATCATTCTCTCACATGCTTGTACGTCTTGTTGATCCCTTGATGTCCCGCCATTGGTGAGTCATGACATGCTTGCAATACCTTGGCCTTGAAGGCTGATCCAGAAACCAAGAAGATTCGATCTTTGTAGTAGATGAGGTCATTAATAACCTTGAAATCTTCATCTTGTACCTGTCCGTCAAGTAGTTGGCACACAAACTGATCCTCTGCATACTCCATCACTAGTTGGTCTTTCCAATCAACTGTTATCCCTGTTATGGCAAGGATAGATGGTCTCATGGATAAGGCATCAACCACCACGTTATTCTTTCCTTTGAAAAACTCAATGTCAAAGTCATAGGCCTGTATTTTGCTTACCCATTTTTGTTGCCTCTCGTTCAAGTCCTTCTGTTCCAATAAGCATTTGAGACTGTTATGATCTGACTTGACAACAAACCGAGCACCTACCAAGTATTGCCGGAATTTGGCTAGTGCATGCATGATAGCCAACATTTCTTTGTCATAAATGTTGTAGAGTAGCTCAGGACCCTGGAGTTTCCGGCTCTCGTAGGCAAGAGGGTGCCTCTTCTGCATCAGTACAACCCCTATTCCTTCCCCGAATGCATCACACTCCAAGTTAAATGGAAGACTAAAATCTGGAAGGGCTAAGACTGGGCACGTACTCATCACCTTCTTCATCTTATCCATCGTTTGTTGAGCCTCCTCGTCCCACTTGAATGCTCCCTTCTTAGTCAGATCAGTCAAAGGTGCACACAATTGAGAGAACCCCTTGACAAACTTCCTGTAATATGTGCACATTCCCAGAAATCCTCTCAATTCTGTGAGTGTCTTAGGAG
>ML807244.1:7288-25350 GCA_009831015.1 Picea engelmannii
AAAGTAAAGTTGAAATTTTCTTAAAGGATTTAAATAGTAAATTAAACCTCCTAACTTATAAGGACAACATTGAAGAACTCTATCATAATTTTACAACTACCCTTTCCACTTCTATTAACAAGTTCTCTTTCGAGGTGTCCTATGAAAAGAATAATAGAACGACCAACCCTTGGTATGATAAAGAATGTAAAATTGCTAGGAAATCCATTAGGGATGCTTCTAACGAGTCCTTAAAACTCGATAAGATCAATACATACAAAGCCCTAATTAAAAGGAAAAAAATATACTATATCAATAAAAAGAAAGACCAACTTTCACAACTATACAAGTTGGATCCTAAGAAGTTCTCGAGCCAAATTATAAAACACAATACTAAAGAAAATAATAGGATTCCCTTAAGGGATTGGAATTCCTACCTTAAAAGTATTTACGAGTTCCCTAATGCCATGGACACCATTCTTATTGTCTCTACAAAGGAAGAAGTTTTTTCTTTAGATGACATAGAGTTCAAGGTTAAGCAGCTTGCAAATGGGAAAGCTAAGGACATTGAAGGCTACCAAGATGAAATTTTTAAAATCGGAGGGCCAATCCTTATCCCTCACATACACAAGCTCTTCAATTTAGTAGTCAAGGAGGGCTTCTATTGGCACAGGTCCAGACCCAGGGTTCAACGCTCAAGAGCGCACCAACAAAGACCTAACTACTGACCCTTTCGACAACACCTGCGAAGTAGATGAATTCTCACTTGAGGTAGAGGCAGGGGTGGTTGCAAGACTTAGGTGTCTGCAACCTTAGCTGGGACACAGATATGTGATTATATTCTTTACAAAGCACTTAACACTGTTCATTCATCACTATTCACCCTTATTGTACTTTGCAGATAAGACAGAACTTCGCAGTACTTGGTCATATATAAGATATTTGAGTGCTTAGCAACATAAAAACATATTAGATATTGTATATCAACATTAAGAATCCTCATACACATCAGATATACTATTCATATACATCTAGTAAATCACAAAGCATAAGTAAATCTATCTAATCATGGCAAGGCACTTAGCAAGGTAATGAAAACATAAGAAAGCAATAGAACAAAGCATGACACATAAGTTTACATGGTTCACCCCCACCCTGGTGCTATGTACACAAAGTCTTCTTCTTCTTTATTAGATTTGATCAATCTGATTACATCACAGAGCTCAACTTGTACTCTGCATAGGACAGGAGATCTGCGTGCACCTCGCCAAATCCTCCTTCCCCGAGTAGATCTAGCACAGAGCCTTCTCACAATATGTTCACTCAGCACTTACAACACTTGCACTCAGGTTTGTAAGCCTCTTACAATCATGCACAAAGCATTTACATTCTATCACATAGATCTAACTACTAGCACTAAGCCATTCCCCTTCTTTCATTACCTATCTACTTATTTATACTTTACAACATAGGCCTAAACATGGGTAAACCCATGGGACGACATCCCTTTCCCATTACATTAACCCAAAACCCTAAAAGGGCCCCAAAAGTGGGCCGAGATCCCGTGATCTCTGCTTCGCCTGACGCTCCATCTTTGACAGGGTGTCAATGTCCAAAAATGATCAACTATGACCAAGTGTTCCTCAAAACTTGGTCAAGGGCCAACATGCCCCCAACACTCACCTGTGACTCGTCCCGAGTCAATCTGGTCTAATCATCTCCACTTCGAATGTCTTGAGCTTGGCCCGAGTTACTTCGACCTGCTGCAGTGCACCAACATCTTGCTCAGTGAACTCTTGGATCACTGCGTCATTTACTGGTCCCTCCATGAGCTGTTCTGTAGTGATGACAACCTGTTCAAGCTCGACTTCCCGGCTCTCAAATTCAGTGAATGGTTGGCATGCTTTCTCTTGGATTGGTTGAATTCGTTGAGATACTTCCATCACTTTACTTTGAAACATGTGTACCTATTGTTGGGCAGTGTGTTGTTCTGTAAATCGCTTCATTTTTTCTACTAGGGTCAAGGCCTTCAACTGTGCCTGTAGCATATCTGCATGCTTCTTTGCTTCTTGGATCTGTGCTTCTAATGTATGCAATTTTGGGTTCTCTGTGAGGTTCTCATAAGTCTGGGCACTTCTAGCGCACAAATGCTTACATTCCAAAGCCAAGGTTTTTAATCTGCCAACTGTGCTGCAGGCAGTTGCCTCTCTTAAGTCTCTTACTTCTTGTGGAGTCTCGGGAATGATACGAAGTTCCAGATCTGTGATGTGTTGCTGAAGTTGCTGGATTACTTCTTCAATTTGTGCCACCTACTGTGGGACACGTTCTTCAATTTTCACTTCAATGACCGTCATAGAGCGAAGTGCTCTGTGAACTCTTTCCTGTACTTCAAGTTGATCTACTAGCAGTTGATCCTTGCTCAGCTGTAACTGTGCTTTCTCCTCCTCCCACGTTGCTTGTAAGGCAAGTCGCTCATGTTCTGACTTCCTCTGTTGTACTGTATGTGCATTATGTACTTGTGCCAAAGCCTGGGTGGTTTCCGTTGTGTCTTCTTGAGCTCGTCGAAGGTGTTCTTCGACTTTCTCGGTGATCTGGCATAACTAGGTGGGCTCATCAGCTTTTCCTGTCATTTCAATTTTCAAGGGCACCGTAGAAACTACTCTATTGGATTGGAGTGCCTGCTGCACTTCTCGAAGTTCACCCTTGATCTGGTTGAATACCTCCTTCTGCTTCGCTTCTTGCTTTTCTGCGATCTCTAGTGAGTTATCATTCAGCGCAACAATCAAGAAGTCGAAATCGTCCCGTGTAAGGGTAGTGTTGAACGTAGTCTGGGTGGCCTTAGCTTTCTTTCGTGATGAGGGATTTGGTGGGGTAATCTTCCTTTTCTTGGAGGGATCCTCCTCCTCTCTATGTGGAGTAACCTCACCTTTGTTTTGCTCAACTTCTGTGCCACCTAGTTCTTCATCATCACTTCTCTTCGTAGGTGATATCGAAGTAGTTTTCATGGATGTGCTATGGATATCTTGAAATTACGCATCCTTCTTAGTCTTGCGTAGTCTAGGTGTATCTGGCATAGCTCCAGGGCTATCCACATCGGACATCTCTGTGGGGTTTACTGGAACAAGGAGGTCCGCCAACCATTCCTTGGTAATCTGCTCCAATTCTTCTTCTGTCAACTTATAGTATGTCTGGAGTTGTTGTTTGTGCTCATCAACGCACGCTGTGATATAGGTGAAGTGGTGGTCTGCGCTGAATTTGATCAAAGGTCTAACCCTATGAAGTGTGTTTGGTGTGATGTGAGGTGTAGACTGGATTTCATTCTTCAATTGATTGTAATAAGTGTGGAAAATGGAATTGGATTGCCACTGCTTGTTCATGTCATTGGAGTACCACAACATACAAAACTTCATGACCAGTGGTTCTAAGGGTTCAATCTCCAAAAACGTGGCACCTTCTGGTAGCTCCCAAGCAATGAAAGCGATGAGTATGAGAAACCAACTAAAGTGGAATTCATACCCTTTGTCTTGCACTGGTCTACAGTCAAGCTCTAGCTGATTTACACGATATTTTTCCCAGTTCATTTGTAGTTCCTCTGCGCACTTCCCTGCGAGGTCAACTACAAATCCAATCACTTGTGTGGGTCTATTTTAGCAGACTAACTTCCCTGTGATCAACTGGAAACCAAGGCACACTGCTGCATTCTCAATGGAGGTTACCTTGTAACCTCATGTGCCCTTCTCTAGATCGCCATATGTGTCTTTTATTCGCTGGGCGAGAGCGCGATCGACGGTCTTTCTAGGGTAAAAATCGTGCGAGTCAAGGCCCTGCATGCTTAGCCCTATGATTCGATTGATCAGAATCAGATCCATAGTGATGCATCGGTCCAACCATAAGTATCCTCCATGGTAGCAGGACAACAACAATCTGATGCATGCATTCACTTCCTGATGCCTCCTGAAATGTGGAATCTTCATTACATTGAGGAGGGTTGACTTCACAAGGTTATGGGTCCATTGCTGAGGTACAATATTTGGGTTCCTTCCTTTTGTGATATTTAAGTACTTGTGTGGGGCTAGAATACTGTAAACCTTGTGATCTCCAAGGTTAAAATCACTAAATTTCAATGTTGTGAGCTTATCCTGGTCAGCATGAACTGATTGCACCCCTTTCAGGAGGTACGTAGTGACCACATCATAGTCGAAGTATCTGGGTACAATGTCTCGATTCACTGTGCCGCTTAGAGGTGGGATATACTTAGGCAAGATACTTGGGATCATCTTCACAGTGACGAAGTCGTTTCCGAGCTTAGATCGTCTTTCCGAAGGTAGTCGGGATGGTCTTGCTTGAGAAGTGTAGGGGGAGGTTGGCAATTCTCCCGAGGATGATGCTTGTACACCTGTAGACATTCCTCGCTCTGACATGAATCTCTTAGTCATTAAGTCAATTAGAACTTCTTCAATGATTTTCTCAGCAACACTGAGCTCGTCCAACATACAAACTTGGGTCAGCTAGCTCGGGTGCGAAAGGAATTCAGAGACTACAGTGAATAGTATGAGAACAAGACAATGATCTTAGGGCGAGTTAATCTCAGGTTTCATGCTCAAATTCTCACTTATAAAAAAGTGTTCTAGGTGCGTGGCATGATGGACTAAGTAGGGAAACTTAGTAACAGTTTGCTAGAAATGGTTATGATCCTTCATTAACTCTTGTTCGACCTGTTATGGCGCGTTTCAACGGTTGGATGAAGAACCTTTATTTCTTTTTTTCCCATTCGGAGCGGAAGTCGAACGGATATATCGGTTCCAACAACTATATTGCTTCATCATGGTGAATTACTCTAGGTCGTTGTTCTGATATCTCGACGAATTTCCAATTCTGCAATTCTTTTGTCTGCGAAGTATCCTCTAGAACCTCTTGTAACCTTACATAATTATCCCTTTTCTTTACTAAATTTCTAACCTTCTTCCCAATGAGCTTTGTCTCAGTAATTATTTTACCATTCTGATGCTTATCTTCGGTGGTCTTAGTTACTTCGTGCTTTTGAAAGTCTTTCCTAGGGTTCCTTGATAATACTTCTTCTGTATCAAAAATAGGTAACTGAATATTCTGCGGATCCTCTAGTGTTCTCTTAACCTCGACATCAGAGTTTCTAGTATTAAATATCTGCAATCTTCTCTTCTGTTCTTCAATCAAGTGTGTGATCCTTATGGTCATAAAGTCTTTTAACTCTTGTTTCTTCTATTCCAAAACTTCTTCTTCTTCTTTTCATCTGGCTTGTTCTCTATCGATCCAAGGTTTTCTTATGAGCATGGTAAATGAGGCACTGTCTTCAACAAATTTAATGATCTCAAAGTCTTCCTCTGTTGAAGTTTCATCGACAATCATAGGTATCTAGGCGAGCCTTCCACATAGGTTTACTAGCTTTCCTCTAAATAAACTTGTTCCTCCTAGGGAAGAGATCATGGCAGGCTTTCCTATAGCTTCCCAATTTTTTTCTGGCATAATGTTCATTTGTGTTTCTTCATCAAGAACACAGTCAATTTCGAAGTCCCCTATACTTTCTTTGACTTGCTCCTTTTCTTTGAAGATCTCGGATAGCCTAACATGTCGGTGATCATTCAAGGTGTCTTTCATCTGTAGCAATATCTTTTCTGATTCCTTCCAAGTTTCAACTATTTCTGGATCTGCCTTAGGGTTTTCTTCATTCAGATTCATTATTTCAAGCTTAGCAATCATTCTAGGGAAATCCAACACTTCATGGTTCAAAGCTTTGCAACAGAGACAACTAGGTCTTTCACCAGGGAATTCCTTAGCAAGATGTCCCGGTCTTCTACAACTGTAACAGAGGGTTAACCCTCTCTTCCATTTAAATGTTCCCCAACTTCTTCTGTACTGCGCACCTGAATCATGGTAGCTAGCCTGCACAAAACTCTTTCTAGGATCCTGCATCCACTTGTTATTCCAAACTTTCTTTCTATGCATAGGTATAACATATCTATCATTATACTTATCAAATCTATTCATATCAAACTTTTTTTCATCTATTAATGCCCTAGTTTTGAAGCTAGGACATAATCTATTGAGAATACCTATATCCATGCTTTAGAAACAATTTTTTTTTCCACTTATCTTACTTCTACAAAGCACAAAGCTTTCAGATCTAAATTTTTTTGACTATTATTACCTTTATTAGAGCACAAAGCTTATAGATCTTACCTCTTTTCTGTAGATATGACTTCTTTCTTTCATAATTTTCTCTTTTACTTTTCTTAGATCATAGAGCGTTCAAATCTCGCTTCTTTTCTTCGGATCTGACAGATCTGACCTTATTCCTAGCACAAAGCTTCACAGGTCGAGTAAAAATATGCACACTAGGGAAACAGATCTACGCACATAGCTTTCTTTTGCACAAAGTTTCTTCTTTCTTAGTTCCCAACAATCACAGTTTCATGTCCGGGAAATGGAACCATTTTTTGGCATAGGGGAAGACCTAGGGTTCAATGCTTAAGAGTGCACCAATAAAGCCCTAACTACCGACCCTTTCGGCAACACCTACGAAGCAGATGAAGTCTCACCCAAGGTAGAGGCAGGGGTGGTTGCAAGACTTGGGTGTCTGCAACCTTAGATGGGACACCGATATGTGATTATATCCTTTACATAGCACTTAACATTGTTCATTCATCACTATTCACCCTTATTTTACTTCGTAGATAAGATAGAACATCGCAGTACTTGCTCAGATATAATATATTTCAGTGCTTAGCAACAACAAAACATATTAGATCCTGTAGATCAACACTAAGCATCCTCATATACATCATATATACTATTCATATACATCTAGTAAATCAAAAAGCATAAGTAAATCTATCTAATCATGGCAAGGCACTTATCAAGATAATGAAAACACAAGGAGGCAACAACACAAAGCATGAAACATAGGTTTACGTGGTTCACCCCCACCTTGAAGCTACGTCCACAAAGTCTTCTTCTTCTTTATTAGCTTTAATCAATCTGATTACAGCACAAAGCTCAACTTGTACTCCACATAGGACAGGAGATCTGTGCACACCTTTCTAGATCCTCCTTCCCTGAGTAGATCTATCACATAGCCTTCTTACAATCCATGCACTCAGCACTTACAACACTTGCACTCAGGTCTGCAATCCTCTTACAATCATGCATAGAGAATTTACATTCAATCACACAGATCTAACTACTAGCACTAAGCCATTCCCCCTTCTTTCATTTCCTAGCTACTTATTTATACTTTACAACATAGGCCTAAACATGGGTAAACCCATGGGCCAACATCCCTTTCCCATTACATTAACCCAAAACCCTAAAAGGGCCCCAAAAGTGGGTTGAGATCCCGTGATCTCTGCTTCGCCTGGCGCTCCATCTTTGACATGGTGTCGATGTCCAAAAATGGTCAACTATGACCAAGTGTTCCTCAAAACTTGGTCAAGGGACAACAACTTCCCTAAACCCTGGATGCAAAGCCTCATTGTTCCTATTTTTAAAAATGGGTATATAAACATTCCCTCTAATTATAGGACCATTATGATTAGCCCGATTTTAGCTAAGCTTTATGGAATTATTTTGGAAAAGAAGATTAGCCTTTGGCTAGAATGTCATGGTAAAAGAGCTAAAGGCCAGGTCATGTTTATGAGATATCATTCAACTATGGACCATCTTGTTACCTTTAGGATCATTGCAGAGGAGTTCCACAATACTAAAACCAATCTTTTTTGTTGTTTTGTTGATTTTAGAAAATGTTTTGACATGGTTCCTAGGAAAAACCTTTGGAATAGGTTGGAAGAGATAAAAGTTCCTCTTGAGTTGAGGGTTTCTGCAATAAGGATGTATGATAAAGTTATTTCTAAGTTTAAAAACACCGAGGGCTGGTCAAAAAAGATTAACTGCAATATCAGAGTCAAGCAAGGTTGTCCCTTGTCTCCTACCCTTTTTGGCATATACATTGACAAGTTAGAAGAATGCTTGGAAAAAGAAGGTTGTGTCGGCCCTACTCTCACTGCTATAGTCATCAATCTTATTCTTTATGTCAATGATATCTTTCTTATGGAAAGGAGTCCCCATGATCTTGAAAACCAACTAAGAATCCTCAAGGATTTTTTCTCTAATATGGGTATGACTTTTAATACTAATAAGACTAAGGTCATGATTATTAAATCTAATAAGATCGTTTATGATACCTTTGTATATGACAACAATAACTTGGAGGAAGTGCCTTCATACAAATATCTTGGAATTGATATTCACCACAAGCTCAATTGGAATTATAACATTGAGAAAAGGATTATTAGGGGATGGAAAGCTTATTATGGGCTTGAAAACAATTGTAAATCAATTGATCTTTGGAGTTGGGATAAGAAGAAACTTCTCTTTGAGACTCTTGGTACACCTATTATTCTTTATGGATGTGAAGTCTAGGGTTGTAGTATCTCTCATGAATCTTGGAGAAAGATAGAGCAAATACAAAAGAATTTTATAACCTATAATCTCAAAATTAAAGGAAATACGCCCTTTCCCATCCTCCTCTTAGAAACAAGCCTCTCCCCCATTGAGAGCATGGCTATGATTATATACCTAATGTATAAGAACAAGTTAAACAACATGGACGACAAGAGGCTACCTAAAATTTCTTCAAAATCAAGTCATAACAACCATCGACTCAAGTGAGGAATAAAAATGCCTGATATTGGCTAAACTATTGGGGAATCATGGAAGAAACCATTTTGTAGAATAAAGATACTATTAAAAAAAACATAAAATCAAAATTTAAGGAGAAAATGTGGTGTGATAAAGAGTTTGAGGAAAAAATAAAATTAAGGTATTATAAAGATGTAATCAACCCTAATCTAGAAGATCAAAATTATCTATCTGTTTTTCCAAGTGTAAAGAAAAAAAAAGCATTGCTGAGATAAGAACAAATTCTCACAAGCTCCTTAGTGAAACTAGGCGTTGGTCAATTCCTAAAATGCCATGGGATGAAAGAGTGTGTCACCTTTGTGACACTAAGACTGTTGAAGATGAAAATAAATTTCTCTTAGATTGTCCATCCTATACCCATATTAGATCCCATTTTCAAAATATTTATCACACTACCAACCTTCCTAACCTCTTAACTCAACAAAAGTATGGTGATCTTGGAAAGCTTCTCTTAATGATTTTCGAGCACAGAAACAAAATTCTAAAGAATCACAAATAATCGCTTGCCCTCTTAAGGTCCAACATACCAATTCGGTCTTAGTGGATGTTAATAATAACAATCATCATCAATATACCTGCAACTAGTCCTCAACAACCAAGCAAAGAAATCACATAGTGATATTATATAATGTTAGCACATTTAATAGAATAATCCATTAATAAACAAGACAAATACGCCCATCGAATAATAATTCAATATATTTTCAAGATATCAATTGTATGGGAAAATAGTATTTATATTAATATATGATCAGTAGAAGTGAAAATGTTACTGAATTTCGTGTCAACACGGTTTGGAACCGATAAACTAAGTTCCTTCCAGCTGGGCCTCCACCACTTCGATCCTCCACCAAAGGCAATCTCATAAGAGAGAAACATTGAGGTTCTCAATCAATAGGGGAATATCTTAGGGGCTAAACATTGTGTTCAGACTTAAAGGACAAAGGGATGTAGACTCAATATGAAGTAAATAATTTCTCCACAGTAACTTTGCTCTCAAAGTTTAATTCTTTCTCCTTTTTCCATAGCTCGGAATTGGCCCATTTATAGCCTTCTAAATTGAACTGAAGGGTCCAGTCAGAACATTTCTAGTATGTGGAAGGCCAAGGATCATAGATCTCTTGTCATGACATGGAAACCCGACATTAATTTTCATTTTCTGGCACAAATCTCGATGTACACGGGCTGTAGTGGAGCATCCTGCGTATACACGTGTTATATAGTAGGCAAGATACGTACATGTGGAAAAATATTTATTTTTGGCTCTGGATTTTATAAACAGGGAAGATAAGTCTACATGGGGAAATGGAAAAAGGCCTTCTGGAAAAGATTTCATAGGGTGAGGAAAATCTTGCTATAATAGATGCCCCCTAATGTGTGAGGTCAGAGGAGTATATGTGATGGTTGAAATACATTATAAAAAACCTAAAAGTGGAGTGGTAGGGAACCGACTGGACGAACTATTTGCTCATTACATTCTAGACTGACTTTGCATACATGGATGCTAATAAAATTACACTGCATATCCATGTGAAAATATACCAAACAAGTGTCCATGGCCATGAATAGGAAAATACAAATGTGGTTACATGCCAATAGTTGTCATAGTCATGAAAAAGGCCCAATAGAACTAGTCTCAAAACCAATCTGAAGATATATCTATACCATGGAGTACAATATGATCTCCCATAATCACTGAATTCATATAGGTACTGATCCAATGAAAAGGAAGAAACAACTCAGGAAAGATGTGGCCACATAGTGACGTCTTCAAGTCTTCTACACAATCCGCCAAGGGTGAAAGTATACATCATGTGAATAAAGGAGTTGAGGTTGAACATAATGAGACATCGTTTGATTATAGATCATTGATGTATATCGTTAACAAACGTGCAACAATCTACCGATAATGAAAGTAGGTATAAAGGCACCAAGTACATTCTTACAAGTGTGAATAAAGGAGCTGGTGTCGAACACCTGAAGAATCCATCGATCAGGATATATTGATGTATTCCCAACTATCGATGGTGAGAGAGTCTGCCACTGAGGACTACAAGCCTCAAGGTACTCATAAGACTCTAGGTCCTGTTTCTAGAATAAATGGGATGAAGTCGATGGAAGGAGACTCACTAAAAGGAGAGCATTAAGGAATCTCTCATCAGTCAGCACAAGGTACAAAGTAGGAGCTTCATGATTTGGTGGAAATATGATGAAGAACATGTTCACGAAGAAATGACCCTATGCGTATTTCACTTGTGCCAAGTGTAAGCGGTACAAGAAAAAGACCCTTTGAATAACATCCAATGATGAAAACTGTTGACAAAGGCGAGGAAACCACCAATAAGGATAATGAAATCCAAGACATTGCATGAATCCCAATATATGAATAGATGTCTTTCCCTCGAACACAAGGGAAACCACCCAGTCAACAACCAATGATAAAATGTCAACTGTTGAGTTCAATGTTACCTACCAATGATGAAAGTAGGGCCATGGTGCATGATAGGACTTCAGTATCATGTGATTCTGAGAAAAACTGAGGGTATGGCTAACATGCGAAGTCAAGAGTTCTTAGGAGTGGCCAAAACAGGTTGATAGACTTCCTTTGAAAAATAGCATGAGACATATAGAGGACTTCAGCATCATAGACCTAATGATGAAACCATGAGATGTAGGAGGCATCAATGAAATTCTGTATAGGGACTAGAAGAGTAACCAATTGGTAGAGAAGACTCTGTAATGAGCTCATCTTCCTGAGGCCATGTTAATCCCAAAATTATGATGATGAATGGACTCAATACATTTTTTCTCTGTTCAAAAGTGACACGACTACTGCCAATATAAGATAATACTCCTTTCTCGCCTGTCTTTTTTTGTTTTTTCATAGACAAATGAATGCTATGATACAAAGAAAGAAACGAGTGTCACAAGTAAGCAAAACTTGTTCCAGCAGTGGAACATACCTATGATCAATGCAAGGAGATGCATGCGGGAGATGGACATTGGGGGGAATGTTCCCTCCTAGGTATAGGGTGTCAAATTGCGAAGGATATAAATAAGGCTCTGCTTGTTTGAGGATGAAAAAATTGTTGAGGCAAACAATTATAACGCAAAGAGAGAACCAACTATAGGCTCAATACTCCAAGTAAGGGAATGAGATTCAATCACAACTTAACGCTAAACAATGTCATTTTTTATGAATTTTAGTCTACTTGATGTGAAAAAGGGATAAAATTGTGCCAAATAGACATCCTTTCAAATCCGATTTACGAGTGTGAAAGAGACAAGTTCACTCGACAATATTTTCACTTTTTCAAAATGATTCTAAAAAGAGCTTAACTAATACTCACAACCTTTCAAATCCAATTTAACGAGTGTGAAATTGACAAATTCACTCGACAATCTTTTCACTTTTTAGACGATTCAGAAAAAATCTTAAATCAAACTCATGGATGTTGTTCTAAGAAACATGTAATGGGGGAGGCCAAGGCTCCCGTGCAAGACTTCTATGAAAGGTCAACAACTTATGAAGAGCTAACACAAGCTTGGGAAAACCCAAATCTTTCCAAGTCAAGAAGGATAAACTACTTGCAAAGGTTGCCTTATCTACAGTATATCGAAGAATTCCCCTTATCTGGAAGGGTGTAGAAGAAGGAAGTTGAGGATCTACAAGCTTATTCTAATCAAAGGAAACCACTCTAGGACTTGGAGGGAGCATACTCGAAGAGAGTGGAATGCTCCCTATTGAAGAAGGTACATAACTAGAAATGCTAAGGACATGGTTGAAGGACGCATCACCCTCCAAAAGAAGAGTGGGATTGACCGAAGATTGCATCGACAATTTCACTTCCTTAGTCTCGTCACTCTCCAAGAGAAGAGTGGGATCAGCCAAATATTGCACTAGAATGACCACTTATTCAACCGTTGGTTGAATAGTATGGGAGACAACAAGGTCAAGAGATGAATCACTGCCAAAAATAGGATTGTTTTCGGTTGAACATTGCATCGACACGACCGCTAGTTGAACAGGATGCGAGACAACAAGGTCAAGAGATGCATCAACCCCTAAAGGAAGAGGAGTGTCAGCCGAAGATTGCATCGACATGACTGTTGTATCAACCAAAGAGGGTTGGGAAGCCAAAGACAACTTAGAACCTGAAGGGGCCCTAGGAAAGGACCATGCATCTTGTACCACAACAGTAGTAGGACACAAACAAGTAAGGTGATCTCCTTTGCAAAGCCTACAAAGGAACTTGGGCTTACGTCGTACACGTATAGGCTTCTCAATCATATGAATGCCCCCAGCATGACTTGTAGTGGCTGGTGACATGATCCCAACATGACTTGCAGAGGATATTGACAAGTCCCCAACATGTCTGGCAGTGGTTGGTGATGAATCCCCAACATGACTAGTAGAGGTTGGTGATGCATGTGCATTGTGACTAGCGATGACTAGACTTGTGCCCCCAGCATTACTTGCAGCAGCTAGTTGTTGGTCTATAACATGACTAGAAGAGGTTGTTGAACCATCTCCAACATGACTAACAAAGGTTGGCAATATAATGTCAGTCTGTGGCTGACCCTCACAAGATGCAGTTAAGGAAGGTAGGGTCCAAGGAAGGTTAAAATACAAAGTGAGAAAAGGAATGGACCTCCCTATTGAAATAGGCCTACTGGACATGGTGTAAACATGGTGAATTGGTGTCGTGAAGACAAAAGTACCCATAAGTGAAGAATACATTCTGACACTGATATTCTCAGTTGTTGGCTAAGAATTTTCGATCACAGGGATCGATGGTCCAATAGATGCATTAGGACTAGAGTACACAAAAGATAACTGGTCAATCATCATGATCTTCCCTTCGTGAGGAAAAAAAAGAGTATGGAAGATAAATGTACAATGACAACCATAGCATAGGTCCAATTGCATCCTAGTAACATGTTATAATCAAGAGTCACATTAAATACCTCTACCTCCACCTCTATTGTCTTCCCACCTAACTGGACTGAAAAGGCAGGGAGAATACAATGAGGGAAGAAGGAATGATTGTCAATAGAAGTCGACATGTTCGATGACTTGGAAAGAGTTGGAGAACCGAGAGCTTTCCAATAGATTAGGGACATCACATACCTAGTAGCGCCTTCATCAACAACCACATGTTTGATGGTATACTTTGAGTGCTCCATGTGGATTTGGAATGACACATAGTAAGGCAAGGGAGGATTCACATCTATGACGTAAAACTTGATAATTTTGAGCCAATGGGTTCTAGAGCTCCTAAAGAAGATAGTAAGGAATTCCTATGTGAAGGACATATTTGGAGTACCTCCAAAGATGACATTGCATAAGCGGTTTGACCCAGGTCCTCAAGAATAGAGTAGTTCTGGGCAGCTCTAGCATTAGGATTGTGGGTAGAGTGCTTGAGTACTCCTTTTAGAATATGAGGTGGTGGCTTTGGTTTTTCAATCTGTAAATTCATCTCTGGAGGAGGAGGAGGAGATTCTAGACCAGGAATATCTTGTGAAGAGCTATAATCTCAATATAGAGTGGCTACATGAACTTTCACATCGACCATATTGATACACAAACGATCGCCATCTTGCGATGACGGGTTTTGAATCCCACCAACCTCATTTCATGCATTTAAGGAAATCAAGGCCATGTGCTAGTTATGTGGGAATGGATTTGTCAACACAGCGGGCAGTAGATACAATAGCCTCGCAGCTTCTACAAGTTTTGGGCATAAATGGGTAAGGTGATCATATGTGCAGAGCTTACAGGGAAACTGTTGGGAATGTTTTATATTCTTTGCATGTGTGTGTGTGTGGGTGCATCAGATATGGCAACTGCATCTGACGATCAACGTTCGGCAATGGGCGGTAGCCTGGGGCAACGCCCCAAAATTTATTTTTGGGCGATTTTTTGTTATTTTTAGCGGATTTGTAAATTAATCCAGGATTAAGGGATTAGGGTTTTGGTATCTATGGAATACCTAAAAAAACATTGTATATATTGTATGGTGAATGGTGAAATTTGATATAATGAAAATAAGAAAGGTTTTTCCCGTTAAGGGTTTCTGGTATAAAATCCCTATGTACTTTGTGTATGAGCCATTGATTAATTTATGTATTGCTTAAGAATCTATATGCATTGCTTTACTTCACAGGTTTAAAACTTACATGTGGTATCATAGCTCGTTTTTGGCTTCAGAGGGACACCTTTGTTATTGAGGGTTTGGCTCAGTCTTGATAGATCAAGTTTATCTTGGGTCTGTGATAAACCTGGGTTTAGTGGGAGCTTTTGCAGTGGAGATTCGAGTAAATAAAGAGGAATGGTGAGCTCATCTAGAATCGAGATAGATAAGTTGAATGGTAAAAACTTTGAGCTATGGAAGCTCAAGATGGAGGACCTTCTTGTAGACAAAGAAAAATGGATCGCTATGGATCCTAGTACACAGCCTACTGGTACACTGTCTATGAGCACACAGGCTACTGGTACACAACCTACTAGTACACAAAATACTAGTACACCAGCTACTGGTATGTTGAAGGAAGATTGGGACAAGTTGGACAGAAGAGCAAGGAGTACTATTCAACTATGCCTAGTAGATTCAGTGTTGTTGAATGTCTCAGGAGAATCTACAGCCAAGGAACTATGGGATAAGTTAGGGAATTTGTATCAATGAAAGTCCCTGGTAAACAAGTTGTTTCTTCGAAAGAAGTTGTATCATCTTAGGATGGAAGATGGAGATTCTGTGACAGAACATCTAAATTCCTTTAATACTCTGGTAAGTCAACTTGGATCTGTTAATATTACTATTGCAGAAGAAGATAAGTGTATTACTTTGTTATGTTCTTTGCCAAACTCTTGGGATAATCTAGTTGTAGCAATAGGTAGTACCACTCAATCTACATTGAAGTATGAGGATGTAGTTGCATCCTTGTTATCTGAAAAGATGAGGCAAAAAAGCATGGATGGTCACAACACATATGCTTTATTTATAAGAGGGCGTACCCAAGACAGAAACCCTGGTAAGCCTTCGGGATGGAGATCTAAATCTGTAGGTATATCTAAGTCTCTAGGAAAATCTTTGAGGAAATGCTGGAAGTGTGGTAAAACAGGGAATTATAAGAAAGATTGCAAGTCCAAGAAGGTTGAAAAACCAAAGGGATATGATAGTACCTCTTCCACAGAGGCGAAAACCTCCACTGAAGAAGGAGGTGATGTTTACCTAGCATCTACAAGTACACATGCATACCATGATGTATGGTTTATCAACTCAGGTGCGTCATACCATATGACTCCTCACAGGGAGTGGTTCTCTGAATATGAAAAATATGATGGTGGTGATGTATTCCTAGGAGATGAATCGACAACAAAAATCTTGGGACGTGGAAGGGTTAAGTTGCTGCTAAACGATGGAAGGATTAGAACTCTCCCTGGGGTTCTACACATTCCAAAACTAGCCAGGAGCCTAATATCTGTAAGCAAGTTGGGTGATGCAGGAGTGAAAATTGTATTTGAAAAGAACACTTGCAAGATGGTACGAGGAGAAATGGTGTTGATGAGGGGATTTCATTGTGGAACTATGTACAAGTTGTTGGGAGGCACTTATACTAATGGGTGTAACAGTTCTATTTTCCTTGAGCGGAAAAATGAAGGAGACAAGACCAATACTGTCCCAGAAAAGAAGACCATGTTGTGGCATCAAAGACTGGGGCATATTGGAGAAAAGGGCCTTTGAGCACTACACGGTAAAGTTATGGTTGAAGGTATGTCTAATTTCACTCTGGATTTTGATTTCTATGAAAATTGCATATATGGTAAACAAAATTGAGTAAGATTCCCATCTGGTGCTACAAGAGCAAAGGGGATCTTAGAGTTGATACACAGTGATGTGTTTGGACCTGTTCCTGTTCCATCCCTAGGTAAATCTATGTATTATGTTTCATTCATAGATGTTTTTTCAAGGAACACATGGATTTATTTTCTTAGAAAGAAATCTGAGGTATTTGATAAATTTAAAGAGTTTAAGGCTTTGGTAGAAAATCAGACAGAGAAGAAAACAAAGGTATTGAGAACATATAATGGTGGAGAATTCTATAAGAAGTGTGGTATAGCAAGGCAGAAGACTACTCCATACACTCCTCAAAAAAATGGAGTTGTAGAAAGGATGAACAAGACACCGATGGAAAAAGCAAGGAGCATGATCAGTGGTGCTGGGTTAGGATAAGAATTATGGGCAGAGGCAGTGGGTACAACATGTTACCTGGTTAATCGATCACCTTCATCGGCGTTGGATGATAAAACTCCACATGAGGTATGGTCTGGAAAGAAACACTCTCTTCAACATATTAGAGTGTTTGGTTGTGATGCTTATGTACATGTTCCAAAGGAAAATAGGAGTAAGCTGGACAATAAAGCTAAAAAGTGTATCTTTATTGGTTATAAAGATGGTGTGAAAGGTTATAAGCTTTGGAACCCAGAAACCAAGAAAACTATTTACAGTCAAGATGTTGTTTTTAGAGAGGTAAAATATGTGTCCAAACAAGAATTCCTACCAACGCAAGATGAACCTGAGAAAATAGAGCTTGAGTTGGATGATGCAAAATCTGAATCATCTGAAGAAGAGGAAGTAGAGGAAGCAGAAGAAGAAGAAGAGCCTCATACCCCGGTATTGAGGAGATCAGTGAGAGATAAGATGCAACTAGAAAGGTATAGTCCACCTGATTTTCGTTCCAATTTTTCTTTATCTATTATGGATGATGATCCCATAACTGTCAAGGAAGCAGTGAATTCAGAGGATAATAAACTCTAGAAGAAGGCCATGGTTGAAGAAATGGATGCCTTGGATAAGAATGAGGCATGGGATATAGTTGATCTTCCAGCTAGAAGAAAATTGGTCGGTAGCAAATGATTGTTCAAGAAGAAGTTTAATGCACAAGGTAAAGTGGAGAAATACAGAGCTCGGTTAGTAGCAAAAGGTTATTCCTAGGTAGAGGGAATTGACTTTGGTGAGATTTTTTCTCCTGTTGCTAAGTTAACTTCTATTAGATTTATTTTATCTATTGCTGTTGCTTTTGATCTTGAAGTGGAACAAATGGATGTGAAGACAACATTCCTACAAGGGGATCTGGAAGAAGAAATTTACATGAAGTAGCCAGAAGGATTTGTAGTGAAGGGAAAGAAAGAGTTGGTCTGTAAGCTAAAGAAGTCACTATATGGTTTGAAGCAATCACTTAGGATGTGGTACCAAAAGTTTGACACATACATTCTTGGATTGGGATTTGTAAGAAGAGGGGCTGATCACTGCGTATATTCCAAGCAAGTTGGTAATCACTTCATTTAT